>VXBJ01001452.1:40887-63804 GCA_013400055.1 Nycticryphes semicollaris | reverse complement strand
TAGGATTCTGCGTGTCAAATGTCCAACTTTGGCAATAGGAAAAACCACATTTGTTTAAAAGACATTGGTACATAAAACACATTTACTGAAACCCCCATCTTAGGTTCTTAAAACAGATGTGCAGAAAAAAAAAATATCTACAAAGGATGGCCATGAAACAAAAAATAAAAACATTTAAAGTAAAAATTACAATGAATTTTCCAGTCATTGTAAACATTTTCCTAATTATTGCTTTTAGAATGATTAATTGCATAATAAATTATGAAGTACTATCATTGAAAAAATAATTATGGATAGGTGATTGTCTTTTAGTAACTGGCGAGGCAATGCACAGTCCTTTGCCCCTTTTTATGCCCTGAGAAAACAGTAACTTTGGAGTTCCTTCTTTCAGCTGGAGAGCGTAGGGAAACTACTGTAAGCCAAGATTGCTTTGCAGCATTGAAACTATGTACAAGCAACTGCTACAGGCACCCTGACTTGCCAAGTCATAAATAAAAATTAAAAACAAACAAACAAAAAATAATCACTTTGCCAAAATGTTTTAAGGGTCCATTGGTTCAACTGTTTCTTGCTTGACCTTTACAGGTAACAGAGGTAGTGGGTGACCGTGAGGCAACTTCATAATTGACATATCTGACGACTCGTAAAGGTTGCATCCTGAGGGGAGAAGTCCATTTCCCAGGTTCCTCTGCAGAGACGCCTTCAGATTAGCTCCTTCCATTTCCCTCCTGAGCATGGTCAGTATATCCTTCTCCACGATGGATGTCAGGTCGATATTGTCCTCCACTTCTTCCAACTTGTCAGCGTTGTCACTGATGTCAAACTTCTCGATCTCCTCGTTGATTCGATTCAGGTCCTCCATGGAGAGGCCGGAGGCGGGGGCGACGGGGCAGTTGCCCTTCAGGTGGACCTGGAGGCTGCAGAGGTGAATGTAGCTCTTGTGGCAGTGGATGCACTTATGGGGACGTTCCCGGGTGTGGAGACGCTTGTGCAGCTTCAGGTGCACAAACTGGGTGAATTTGGCGGGGCAGAGCTTGCACTGGTAAGGCTTCTCTCCAGAGTGGAGCCGCAGGTGGGTTTTGAGATTGCTGGTGCTGCTGAACCGCTTGTGACAAACCTAATGCAGGGGGTGGCAGAGAAACAGCGAGTGAGTGGGAGGGGGTTTTATGGTTTAAATCACAGACACCTTGGAGGAGACGGCAGGATGAGGCAGCAGCTTTTTATATCTTCACACTTTCTCACAAAGGGGAGAAGAAATCCCCACCTTCTTTATTTATATATCTCTAAACAGTATTTCGGGTACGGCAGGTGGCAAAGCCCTATGGGGCAGATGCTGCTCCAGCAGGTTAAAGGCAACCCTGCTGTGCATCCCACAGGCAGCTGGAAACGCCTGGGATACGCACCCCAGCCCCGAGCAGCCGGGGTTTTTTTGCCGCACGGCCCTCCCTGGGTGCCACCCCACGGGCCGTGCACAACCCCCACCGTGCCTTCGGCCTCCCGGGGCAGTGGAGCCGTCTCCGTGGTGTGTTACGTACCTGACACTCGTGGGGTTTTTCTCCCGTGTGTACCAGATAGTGCTTCTGGAGGTGAGCCAGCTGCGTGAAGCCCTTATTGCAAGTCTGGCATTTAAAGGGTCTCTCTCCGCTGTGTACTCGGAGGTGCACCTAGGGAGAAACAAAGCAATTAACAATTTGCAGTTTCCAGCACTGTAACAGAAGTACTTTCAGATGTTCCCTCAAGTTAGCAGAAGACTCCCATTGCCAAAATACAATGGTATCTAGTTGATTAGGTGGTGTGGGTATTAAAACACTGTCTTTACAACCACTATTTCTTCCCAGAGGGGGGTGCCGCATTAAGCCCAGACTGATAAACCGCCTAACGAGGAAAGGAGGCCCGTCCCTACTTTTCTTGGATAAACTACAGGGAGAAACCAGAGCCTTCCAAGAAGGTTCATGCCTTACTCTCCGCTGCCTACCTTCAGATTGGAGAGCTGGCCAAAGGTCTTGGAGCAAACATTGCATTCATACTTGATCTTCCCGTTCTGCTTCTTCAGTGGGTATGGGAGGGTTTTGTAACCGGTCACATTCCTCTTACTTTTAATGAGATTCATGGCTTCTTCACCGCCGGTGGCAGCCAACACCACTGAGGTAGGTTTAGGTTGCATTATGTGTTCCGAACTGGCTGCTGTACCAGCTGTGGGTGACCCGCTGGTGGGGCTGCAAGGCTTGTCCTTCATGCTGGCAGCAGCGCCCGTGATAGAGAAGGCACTGTTAGGTGCTGGTATGAGGAAGTCTCTTGGATGATCAGGCTGCAGCAAGCGACGGCCTCCTTCACTGGGCAACGAACTGGGGAGTGTGGTGGGGTTCAGCATGTGGTGGGAAAGGCTACCTCCGCTGAGCAGGTTGCCATAGAGAGGATACATCCTTGGGAAGAGATTGAAATTGTTGATGCCATTGATATTGTTCAAAGCACTCAGGTTATTACAGCTCATATTGAAGGGAGGTAACAGGAATTTGGGGTAGTGGGGGTTATAGGACGGTAGAAAGGCGGGTGGGAGGTGGCCAGGGGGTGCGTATCCAGGATAAGACCCCAATCCTTCTGAGCCATACGATCCGTTCAAGTAAGAGTACGGCTCCCTGTGCTCTTGGGACGTAGGTGCCAGAGGCGAAACCGTGACCCCTGGACTGCTGTGAGGGCTTGAACTTTTTAAACTTTGGTCTGGGCTGCTCCTCCCTGAAGGACTCGGTGTGGTAGACGTCTGGATGGGCGAGTGAGTCATGTAGCTGGGTCTGTCCATCCCATATGCTAAGGAAGCTTTCAGATAGTCTTCTGTCATGTGAGGTCGGATTGGGTAGACGACTCGAGGGAAGAAACACCTCTCCGGGCTATAGTTCTTACGCAAATCATCCAAGTCTTTTTCTGAAGTAACTGGTGAAATGTTGGTCTGGAAAAAGTCTTTTCCTTTTGGAGGATTGGATTCCATTTTCAGGATTTCTTTCACACTGTGCTCCTTCTTTGGGACGCTTTTCTGATAGAGCTCATCTTTATCAGCACTGTGCTGCTTTGGATTCCCGTGGGTTTGTGCTGAAATACAAAGACAAGGTAATGATTATTTAGATAGGCCACCATCATTATCTCTTTTCAAAACACAATCTAACACCTACAAGTTTAAGTGGGAAGGGCCACTCTCAGAGATGAGGAATCATTTCACTCGCCAAAAACCTAATTTCTGTGTGAAGAAATGCCTGCTGGTATTAAGTGTTAACAAAAAGCATTGTTAACTTGAGGGATACCAGCCACTACATACAGATCCGGATGATGATTCGTTTGCAGAGTGCTAGTCTCCACTTTGCAAACCCATTTCGCCTTTCCTTCCCCTTAAACTTGACCAGCTTTGCTGCTGAACGTCCATTTAGGCGGTATTTCTAGTAACTGCGGTAACAAGCATTTGTTCACAATACAGGTTTGACAGAAGGCCTTTGCAGAACGCAAGCTCCCAGAAATGTTCCTCAGTAAAATAACAAGGCATGACAAATCGGCTTTTGCCAAACCGCAGCAGTCACTTCACCAGCCAGTTCAATTACTTACAGTACCAAAAAAACCCCATGGCTGGCCAGGATGAAAGCCTTCTTCAAAGAGAAGGTACTCTCCATCAGTAAACAGATCATTACTCATTAAATACACTGCTTAGGAACATCTACAACAAAGCAGACTATTTACTGCAGATTTCTGTGGCATTCAGTCTATGCAAAACTCCTCTGCTTACAGCTGTACTTTATAAAAAAGATGCTGAAGCAAAGCAAAAGAAAGCAAGACTGGTTGGCTCCAGCTTAAGTTGAAATGTACTTTAAAACAACAACAAAAAAAACCAAACCAAAAGGCAAAAGAAATCTGCATTTAGAAGGAGATAGAAGCTAGCAACCATCTGAATCAGTTCAGTGCATACACTGCTTTCCTCTGTTCAAAGACTCTACCTTGTTTATCTTGACAGAACATAATATAAACAGGGCACCGAAAGATGTCTTCACTAGAAAAAGAAGCCTGCTTTTATCTAATCTCCCAGAGTTACTACTTATATCATCTTGAAAGATATTTATTATAGGGGATGAACTACAAGAAGGTTTCGTATCCGTGGTTAGTTGTGTGAAAGGTTTTCCATCAGGAGGCACAAGCCAACGCTGACAGGTACATCACTCCCAACTACGGTAGCCCTTGAGCCAAAGTTCTACTTTTGGGGCTGACTGCTCTTATTTCACTAACTGGGCTGAAAAACAGGTATTTCTGATTTTGGGGGGCACCAGCTGAACCCAGCGAGGAAGATGGGAACAGGCAATGACCACACCACTTTCCACGTGGATTCTTTGCTTCACTCTTTACTACTCCGACGGAACCTGTCGTTTGGGAACGTGACCCTATAAGGAGGCAAGGGAACAGTCATTTATTGGATGTACCCAAGCCCAAGCGTTGCTCCTGCTCACAGCAACTCAGTTTGTTACCAGCAGCAGCCTTTTGCAAATGGCACTGGGCTAGGAGCAGGCAAATTTAGTGTGAGATCTGTGGGAAGTCTGTGTCCTTTTAAAGTTGCAATGAAACGCGATTGAGCGCAGTTACGTTCGATTTAAATACTTAGGATAAAAAAACCCCATAAGGCGTGTTGTACAGCGAGCACAATACACACAGCTTCTCGGTTACTTCTCTCCGTGTTAAAGTTAATGCAGAGCCGTTTCAAAAATAAATGAATAGCCTGTTGCCTTGCCTGGCATTAAAAATCACCTGCTCTCTTTTGCCATTTTGTCTGCACTCCAGGACCGGTAACTCATTTTCTAAATGTCCACCCAGATTTTTTGGGTGTAACAGCGGTCCTACTGGGTTCAAGAAGCTCCTCAATGGCACTGTGGACAATATTATCTACATCTTCTTATCAGCTGCTTGTCACCACGCCAGCATCTCAGAGCAGACATTCCTGGTGACGCTATCAGCATCGGGAAGTACCAAGACCGGGAAGTACTGAAAGCTGGGCGAGGGAGGGGGAAGGAAAGCAGGACTTGTGAAGCAGCAAAAGTAAATAAATACCACCTTATCAGGCCCGTATCAGTTTCTCAGTGGGGTCTGTCCAGCAGGAAGTTCAAATTGACACTTTTCTCTTTTACAGAAAACAAAAAAAATCTGGGGGGAGGGAAAGAGGAAGAAGAAGTGCTGGTGCTGCTGGAAAAGTGATAGAGAAACCAGGGCCACTTCAGCTGAAGGACCGGCTCCTGCTGTCACAAGGTTAAACACCAGGGTGGGGATGTACGTGCCTTGTGCGCCGGAGCAAGTCCGCAAGTGACAGAAAGGAAGCTTACAGTGAAAATGTGACTTTCGTTGTGCAACAGGCCTGTGTCCCCACTTGACAGACTGAAGATAATTGTTCTTTCCTTCCCTTCAAAGTTCCCGGTAAAGCCTCCCCTCCTAATTCCCCTGAGCAGAGAGAAGCTGCAATGTTTAAAGGTTATTTTCTGAGTCTAACTGTAACAGCTCTCCTTAGTTTAGCAGCTATCTTTGGTCCATACAAGCCCTCTTGGCTTTTCCCCCTATTACCTGAGCACAAGGGAGACTTGGGAACACCAGAGAGATCCAAACACAAACAAGCTGTCAGCACCACGTAAAATAAGAGAAGGGGCCAAGGAGAGGTTCTTATGTTTTATACTCAACGTGGATTTAAACCAGGGCTGAAACTGATTGAGAGGTTTACAGCTTTTCTTGTTGGCCTTAAAGGAGCCATACTTCAAAGTTGAAGAGATCTATTTCTTCTGCTGTTTTTGGTTTTTTTTTTTAAAAACTTGTGATTTTAGATTCCAGTTCTTAGCGATCACAATGTCTCCTGCTCGCTCTTCAAACACATTTTTCCCCTCCCACTCCCATATATATGAATATACACTAAATATAGGTACAGGCTCTTCCAAGATCTGTCGAGTTTCTGTGGTCGCAGAGAAAAGAGGTTCATGGCAAAACAAGAGCAGCGCAGCAGCTGCATTTCTAAGTTACTGATCCAAGAGCAGGGGGCGGAAAAAGAAAGACAAAAAGCCCAGACGTGCCTCTTTAGGAGCCTGATCCACTTCTCAGCGAGGTCAACAGATTATTTGCTCAGATCTGAGATTAGTGAGTGCGTGCAAGGGGAGAAGGGACAAAACTCCCGTAACTTTTAAGTTTTATTAAAACTTGAGCGGAGGAGCTGCCTGAAGTCACTCCGCTGTGGGTGTTCCAGCTACAGACTGCTGCATAGCCCTAGGCTTTGCTCTCGTTTCTCCGGCTCCAAGCTGTAGCCTGAGAAAGACTTCACAAAAACAATGAACTGCTTTTGCTAAAAACTTGAAAAACGGTTGTAAGGCAGGCAGTAATTTCAACAGTAAGTTCAGGAGTGAGATGGTACCGAACGCTTCGAGTGGTGGAGCTTAATTATGCCGATTCACATTTTCGATCTAAATTAAGCACCTCTTTTGCTGGTAGAAAGAGAACCTCGAAGTTGTGAAGCAGGCAAAACAAAGAGTGCTTCCACTCAAAATGAGAACTGCGACCAACATGTACAAGTATATAATTTGATCATCTGTTTTCTAAATGTGTCCAAGGCAGGGTGACATTGCCTTTGAAAACATTCTGCTCAGAGGTCTTTAAGGGAGCCTTCAAATAATCCTCAGTATTCAGTCAACTTTAGACCCCAAATTCTGGTTTTGTGAAGACAACCTTTCATATAATTTCAAAATCGTTTTCCTGAGCCCTTTTGAAGATTCCAGGAGTTGGGTGTTTTTTTTTTTTTAAGTAAGTGCAGATGTTTCCTCTCAACCCAAACAGAAAAGCTTCAAAACCAGAAAGTGAAACTGTCCATAAAGAAAAGGGAAAGCAAGTGGCAGGACTTAGCAAATGGCCAGTGTGTCAGGGGCAGCAGGAAGAAAAAAAAGAATAAATTACATTTTAGAAACAGCCTTTAAAAGTTATTAAAAAGTTAATCTTCACCGAAACAAAAAGATTTTCAATAGCACCTTGTTAAACCTGTTAATGAAACAAAAAGCTTGCCAAATGTTTTGTAAATACACAAACTGTCTTCCCCCCAACTCAAGGTGTTTTCTCTGAAGCTTGACCAGAAGATGTCACCTGCCCATACTTGACTGAGGAGACAAACACGGACACGAGCAGCAGGAAGTTGCATCATATGATTGCAATACATGAACATTATCAAATACTCATGTCCTGAGTCAATGCAATTGTTTGGGGGTTTTAAAATATTTTTTAAAAACCCCAACAAAATAAACCTGTCACCCTCCCCACCCTTCATCCCGAAATAATCCTTCTACTATGAGGCAGGAAAGAAATGCTAAACTATGTGGGACCCTTTAAGTAAATTTCCTCAGCCTGTTCGATTGTTCAAAAATAAAACATGACAGACTAAAAGACAGTCCGATGGCCCAGCTGTATGAGGTTAAGCACATTGAACAAATTACTGAAAACTGGGGGTTTTGGCCAGGAGAATACAGAAATCTTGTGCCATTGCACTTAAAACCATTTAGTGGACAACAGCACTATATGAAGGTGACTTTTCTCAAGTCTTGACAGAGAGCGACATCAGTGGCCTCAAAACAGGCAGGCAGGAGAAGGGGATAATTTAAAACAAGCCTGGGTTTCCACTGCTGGGATAATGCAGTGTCTTGTCCCTGCCGCTGTTGGGCAACCCCTTTGCAGGCACTTCAACATCCACTGCAAGTTACGTAGCTCCACTCAGAGCTAATCATGGCCATGAAGGGAGGTGTGTGCTTCAGCGTCTGAAGGACTGGGTCAAAGGCCTCAATTCAAGAAAACACAGAGGACGGGGTTAAACCCATAACTAAGTACGTGCCTAATTGCTGTCTTTAATCTGGATGCTTTCCTTCTATGGCATAAATGAACTAACGCTGGAGAAGTTACCTTTAATTTGACAGTGTGCTGTTACAGAGGCAAGCAGACGTTATATATGGCTGTGTAAAAATATTTATTCTCTAAAGTGGTGATTCTCTCATTTTTGAGGCCACTAATTACAGGAAATAAAGCCAGAGAAATTCTCTGATACATTTTTCCCCAGAGGCTTATCCTGCTCGGGTGCTTAAAAAGGAACTGAGGTGCTGAGCTTCAAGACCGTGATCCCCAAACCCCTGAGGCACCTGAAGCACTTGCCTGTATTTTCAGTTGGCAAGATTGAGGTCACACTGGAAGCTCTCCCTAGGCCTGTGTCCCAGGTGGCCTCTCCTGTGCAACCAGCCAAGGCACGGCTATTCCAAAGCCTCCCGTGGGCACCGGCTTGCTCTGCACACCCCAGACACGGCAGAGGGAGGGAGCTGGGAACAACACACCACGGCCATGAGAGAGGGAGCCCTGACAGCAGCCTGAGGTGGGACCTGGACCTCGACTTTGCCTCCCTCTTCTTCAGAGAGTGCCAAAACCAGCAGCCAGCAGCTGGGAGGTTGTTCTTTCGAATGCTAAGGCTGAACCACACAACTGCTGCTTAAGAACTCATCTCTTTAAATCCACTTATTGAGCTTACTTTTACTAAAAGGAGCTATTCTGCACACCTCCAAACACCCCAAAGTTTTGACCTTAGTAAGAGCAACCAGGTAATTAGTTGACACTTTACAAATACATTCCTCGCTGCTTCAGCAAGGCAACCTAAGGTGCCAGCAGATGCAGGAAACTGAGGTTGTGTTTGCGTATCCTCCTAGCCAGTGGTCAAATGTGTCTGTCTGGATCTTTGCAAACTCCTCACCCACAGGAACCCTTAATGCTGTTCTCTCTTCCCACCTGCAGGTCCCACCGAAAACCCAACAGTTCATCATATCGGGAAATAAAGCCGCACAGTGAGAGGTGAAATGACATACGTGCAAAGACAACAGGAGCAGTGAGATGCTGTGTTGAACAGGGAATGCAGCAGCACAGCACATCCTCCCCCTGCCTCTCCCCTCCTCCTTCCCACTGTCATTAAGAGAACGCAAATTCTCCTCTATACTTCGCAGGGCAAGATGAAAAACTGCTGAAAGGACAACATCCATGGACGACAGATGTACTTTTAATTAATCTGGATGTGTGACATCATTTTCATGATGCGGGGTTACGTTTTAGATCCAATGATCCCCAAAGTAACACTGATGTTTTATANTGCTTGCAGGTTTCCCTTCAAATTTCAGTGTAGGTGCTGGCAGAAGGACAAAAGAATGCTCTGCTCTATCTCAGAGCAGCTAGCAGGAGGGGGGGCAGCTTGAGAGCTGAATGAGAAGTCAGCAAGAATCTCTCCCTCTCTTCAAGGGGCTCTGGATGAGGTGCTAGGCAGTGATTAAGCTGTAAGAAGTGTTGTGGCTGGAAATGGTCAGAAACCACAAAGGAACAGAGAGATAAACTCCTGGAAACACCTCTTCCCCCTGCTGCCAGTGCTATTATTTCTGAACAGAAAACGAAAGTTGCGAGGCACAGCCAAGAAACGGGGACAAAATGCACTGAGCTTAACAAACAAGTAACCAGATGAGAAGACCACAGGAGGTTTGCTCCCGTAAGACAAGTAAGCACAGATGCAAGGCTCGAAGAGCATTATGCAGTCAACACGTATTTGGTCAGACACCTAAGCAGAGTCATAGCATATGGCCACTTCCTCGTTAGGGTGAGGGCAGCCCTTTGGGAGCATGACTGGACAGCCTTTAGTATATGCTATCAAAGCAGGCTTTTGTGCAGTGCACTGAGAGATCTGGACTTCAAAAGTCTGAGAGTGAACCAACATCCACGGTTCTGAAGGCAGAGGGTATTTTCAGCTTGCTTGTCCAGAATTTCATCAGATAAGACTCAGACTGTAAAGCAGTAACTGTTCAGATTTTTTACAATCTGTTTACATTTGAACAGGCACAGGGAACCCATTCTGTTGTGCTGGGGTTTTTAATTCCCCTTTTCCACTCCGAGCTACCTACTGTGACACAACAGATGATGCAGCTGTGTAATTATAAAACTTATTACTAGATCATATAGGCAGAAGAGACATTACTGGCATTCCTTGTTTATACTGTAATCCACTTACTGAGGTTCATCATTGTCAGCTCTCTGGAGGAGGGATAGTGCAGCCTCTCTGCAAAGTCTCGGCAATACCACACAAGCAGCTCTTGATTGGCAGGGATGGGCTTGATGGTGTAGAAGTAGATGTTCATTCCATTCTGACAAGCAGCCAAGTTCTGCTCCTGAACGGAGTAGCCAGGGTTTACATAACGCATCCAGTTGCTCTTGTCCTCGTTAAATCCATCAATGAAGTGGTGAAGCTCACCACCTGAATAGATCTGGAATAGACAGGAAGTGCCTATGAATATATATGCACAATACACAACACGTGTGCACAGAGTCCAGAGAGCCAAAATGATAAGCCTTTTTTTTTTTTTTTAAAAAAAAACCCAAGAAGATATTACTGAAATAAGAATCCAAGCAGAGCTCCCCCCAACACCTGCCTTCACACTATGATCTCCTCTGCGTTAAGAGATGCTTATTCTAAGGTAAGTCCACAGTCACCTTTCCGTTCCTGCTTAGCCTCTGTGGCTCTGACAAATCAGACCCAATTCTGAAATGCAGAGCACTCTCCCTGTGTGAACAGTCTGCCTTAGAGTCCTTTTCCTGGTGCTATGATCAACAAGTGGGTAATGCTAATGATTGCAGGTCTGAGTGCATGCTTGCATTAATGCTTTGAGTCACCTGTGTTTAAGATTGACTGGCTGCGCTACGTCAGAGTCTTTCTCACCTTTTTCTATGGCCTCTGTACTTGCAGTTTCCTACCACCTCCGCCCAAAGGTTTAAACTATGCAAACATCCTCCACCCCCCCAGAGTCCTAAAGCAACACTTGCTCATAGTTGGACTGTAGCCCTTTTGTAGAAAGGTTGGGCGAGGCAAAGATGAACTTCACCTGCCATAACTTAACGAAGACCTGGAGAAGGGCCAACCGATGAGAAGTCACTTTTCCTATCGAGGGACACGTTCTGGCTTGTCCACAGAGGGGAAAGAAAACACGAATCTAAAAATTGTTCAGCGGCTTAGGGGGAAAGAAGTCCCAGTCACTGAGAGAAGCTGCCGTTTCTTGCAGTGGTAAGAATAGGAGAATTATTTAAAAAAAAAATAATAAACAAATCAAGAAAGATCCAGGAGGCATGTTAGTTGAAGACACATCCCTTACTCCTGGGGGGAACTAGCTCTGTGCTGGATGAGATGGGGTTCCTGGGTTTTGTAAAACTGATGCCGAGGCAAAAGCCGGACCTTGAAGCGGGAGAAGCTTGCACCAGCAGCACACCTTGCTGAGCAGGAAATGCCCTTCCGAAGGGGAGACAGAGCTTATCTCAGGGGGGAAAACACTCCACAGTGTGTGTCTGCCTTTGCCTTTCTGTTCACACTACTGTCTTTTGCACCTACCCAGCCGAGCAGCCCCCTGAGTGTCTGCTGACCAGCCAGAACCTCTCCTCTTCTCCCGGAGAGCTGCCAGCGGAGAGGGGCAAGGCAGCCTGGCCCTTTAATGCGGGCCGTAAACACCAGAATCACTTTCTTTAAGAGTAACTTCCTGTAAACTGAGAAGGGGGAAATACATGTGGCCTCATCAAAGCAGCTTGCGAGAGATTTTGCGGTGTGTTTGTTATGAGAAAATGGAAGGGAGCCGGGCGAGTTGTGCTGCATCAAGAGGAGCCTTCGGGTTTCTCTGCTCACCTCGCCTCGCAAACTTCCAGGAACGCGGGACTCCGGCGCTTAACGCCTGCCGCCGCTTCCCCAACTGGCTTTCCACGGCTCCCACGGCAGGGCCATGGATGCTGCCGGTCACCCTACTCTGGCTGTGCCCCACCGGGCGCCCACCTATTCTGGGGAAGGCGAGACCAGATGTGCTGAGTCACGGCGCGGTTCCCAGAAATGACGTCGGCCCCAGGCGGCCCCGCTCCCCTCATGCGGGCAAGGCACAGGCAGCGTCCCCCAGCGCGCACAGCAGATGTTCCCACTCCTGCCAGCAAGCCCAGGATGCCTTTAATAACATGTGGGAAGTTATCTCCCACAATTTCCTTTGCATATGCAAGCCTGTTTCAGACCCCGAGGAAGGAATTCATTTTCAATGCAGCAGCGTGTCTTGAACGAATCAAGAGATTATAACAGGGAATTTAACGATGCTCGGATGGCTCCTAGGATATTATTTCTGAGGATCCCTCTCCATTAAGGCTTAAAATCACATCATGAGAATGATGTCATCTTTCTCTCTGCAATATACGAATGAAGTCCTGCAAGATGGTTAGCAGCCCCTCTTCCCAGTGTTGGCTGGCTGATCAGCAACTGGCAGGGCTAGGCCCGGCATGCAAGTCTCTTCCGATGCCAGAAGCGAGCTCCTGAAAAACCCGGCTATGAGAAACATTTTGTAGCCTTACAAACATGAAAACAGCCGCCTGCTTTGTAACAACACTCATGCAAATAACTGCCTGTGCAACGCTGTATTACGTTGCACAAAGACAATCTGAGAAAACCAAAATGATGCAATTAGGTAGGAAGAGAGGGGTGTGGGGAAGGCTGGTGCTTGCCCTGGGTTTCACCTGGATGAGAGGTTGGGATATTGCTAAGGCAGGCAGGCACCTGGGCACAGAGGCTTGGATATACTCCCAAATCCACCAATTTAGACACAACCTAAATGGCTAGAAGGCAGTAAAACAAACCCATGGAAGGAGCTGGGGCTGAAGGAATGTTCTCTAACAATTAATAATGGGTCTGTAAAGGAGACTGAGGATTAAGTCAACTGATAAACTGGAAACATATTCCCCAGCACTGACTTCCCAAGCCAAAACAAATTGGCTGGTGTTCCCTTCCAGTTTATACTACGGAGTACAAATTAGGCATCACCACCTCTGGTGTTCGTCTGCTGCTAACAGATTTTCCTCTTCACTAAGGTCTGTGGGCTGCTTTTTTTAACACTTTCTGAAGCAGACCAGAAAAGCTCATGACTTGAATGATATAAAATGAAGACCACCACCACCGTGCTATAGCAGTTCTATTCAAAACCCAGGGAAAATGCCACAGAACCTATCGTAATTACAGAGTAAAAGATTATGCAGTACTTTCACAGCTGGAAAAAACAAGGATATGTGGTATTTTTCATAAACAAGAATGACTTTCCTTGATGAAGAAATACAAAATAACCTGCCCTTTCAGCAGACACAACTATTTCTTTACACAATCAAGCACCCATCTGTTTCGGAAGACAGAGCTGGGAAGGGCTGTGGATCTCCCCGGCTCTCTCCACCCACACAGTCCCTACATCCAAGACAGCCAGGCTTCTACTCGGCTCAGTTCAGCCCCACTGGCTCTGTTCGTGCCTGGCAGCACGCAGAAGTTGCCCCCTGCAACAGGTCTGAAGCAGGAAGTGACCCAGCTTCTCAGCTGTACTCATTTAGTGATCTGCTTACTGCAACAACGTGGTGCTGTTTTTTCCTGCTTACCCGCCAAAAGTATTTTCTGTTCGCATTCTTGGGAACCGTATCGCTGGTATAGATCTCTCCTACGAGGGGTCCAAAGCGCGTTCCTTTTGGGATGTACTCTTTGCTTATAACTCCAGTGACCTACAAGAAGAGCAGCACAGGATCAGTTCATCGCCTGTAGAAATCTGAAAAGTCTTCCTTTCTCTCCCCTGCCGCCCGAACTTAACAAGGCACCAATGCAAGAAGTATTTAGTGACAGGTCAACTAAACAGAAATAAATCAGCCATCGTGTTGGGTACGGTATGACCACTCTGTTAGATACTAGCATTTTACCAAGACATATGGAAGCCAAAGGTGAACACTGCCTGAAAAATGTGTTTTGTGGAAATACAGATACAAGAAGAAACAGTAAGTGAAATGTACAGACTGTCAAATAACTTCAAAAGTTATTTCTCCTATCAAAGGCAACTTCAGAAGTCTAGTTCCAGCAAACACAACTATTCAATGGCTATCAATCACTTCACTGCTACAGAACTTGCTTTTCTAATAAGTTAGGAACTGGAAAGACTGCTCCTCCAGATCAAAATGAAACGTTCTCCCCACCCCCACCCTTTTCGCTCTGTACCCATCCCGATAGCTAAGAGGAGAACAAAAACCAAAAAAGACAACCTACAATTCTCTCACCAGCATACAGTGGCATACAAAACAGAGTACGAAATGGCTTTGGGACATGTACTCACAGATCACCCTCTTTTATAAAAAGGAGGCAGCAGTTCCGGTAACATGTCAAGTGGGTTTGGTCAAAAAGGCGTAAGGGTTTTGATGAAAATGCTCCACTATGCTAGATCTAAGAAATGTACTCTAGTTGTTCAGCTTCCTTCTTGACAGTAATTATACCAAAAAAAGTCACTGACCACAAATCAGGAAGCAATTCATCATTATTCAGAAGAACGTGCCTTGGAGTAACCCTTTGCAAAACACTGCTGAGTTATTGGTTTTGTCTCTTTCTGTTCCTCACCAATCTTCTTAAATTTAATGTAGCCAAACAATGATAGAAAACCAACAATTTTGTAAACCAAAACCCCGAAGCCTTTGCAAGATTTATCCTGCTGCTCAGATAGTGTAAAAAAAAAAAAAAAAAAAGAAGGTGAAAAGCCCATTAATTGGGTATTTTTAACCAAGCTTTCACAGCAAAATGTATTACTGGTGTCTCCTTCACACATCTCACCACTTTCAGATCGAGATAGGAACAGCAGAAGCGGCTGATGAACACCAGAAGTCGGCATTACTGCTGCCTGCACCCCATAAGGAATCAACCTTTCTACCAAAGCTCATCAGAGCCTGCAGAGAGCTCACTTCAGCACGCATTTAATTTTCTCTGTAACAGTCCTTCCCAGAAAAGGACAGTAAAAACCCTGGCCCGTAGATAGCACTTCACAAATTAGCTAAGCCTTGTGATTTTCTCATGCTGCATTTTCTTCTGTTGTATCACCCTTGGTGTGAGAGAGGGAGAAAGACAGACAGAGAAACACTTGCCTGTGTATTGGTCAAGATTAAAACTCCCAGCAAACAACTAACGCCTAGCATAATTTCATGTTAAATGTCAAATACCAGCCATGGAATCGCGGAGGTAATCCACCCGGAAACAGATTGCCAGCTGTATGTGGTGGCTGTTTGTGCTGGTCTGTGTTTCAACATGTGTTTCAGCACACTACAAAAAAATTAAACATCAACAGGAGAGGTAGTTAAATGCTCAATTGATCTGTGCATCTGGACCGGAGAATGAGAAAAGGGACTTCCAGAAATTTTCCTACACCTACCACAAGCTGAAACAAGCTCAGTGGCTCAGTTTTATTTTTGTCTTGCTTGTACATTTCTCATAGAGAGCTGAAAAAGGCAGATGTTCTTCTCATCTTCCCCATATATCTTCATTTACATCCATCTGTCCTCTCAAGAAAAGTTCACAACCAAGACACAGCACACCCTACCAGTTTTACTACATGGTAGCCTGAGTTTTTTCACGGTTTTAAAATACCTTGGCCTTAATTAAAACATCTTTAATGAAATTCTCAGAATCTCTAGAAATCACTCCTTGAACCAGTCAACTTGAAACACTCACTGAACTAGCGTCTCTGACACAGCAGATACTGTTTGATATCCACCTTACAAGCAGTGTTTGCTTCTCCCCCGGCGCGGCTGAAGACCAAGATGATTTATCACCCTGTGCCCATCGGGTTACTTTGGCAGAGGATGTTCTGCACATGTGTCTTGCTAAACCAGACTAAAACTGTCCAGACCACTTTTAAGCGAGGGTGGCTTTCCAGTCAGCAATTCTTGACCTCCACTGTGCCCCCAATATTGTGCCCTCTCAGCTGCTGTGGTAGAGGAGGGGCACCCTCCAGGAGAGGGGTGCCAGCAGTGCCAGGACAGGCTGGCTCCAGGCTGCCAGCAGCCCTCCTGCTGCAGCCAAAAGGGGCTCCTGCCCTGCTGTAGCTTAGCGGGGTGGCAGCTGAACAAGAGGCCTCCAAGTACGGAGCTGCTTGTAGGCAAAACAGGGAAGAAACTCGACATCCACAGCCGAGGGGAAGCCGCCTCCCGGCTGCCGAAAAGCTGTCGCAGAGAGGCGTTTCAGATTTGTGTCCACCAGGTGTCCTTCGGCACATTGGTGCCTCTCAGCGACGAGACCTTCCGAAACAGCCTCGTGGCAGGGAACCACAAGGGGAGCATGACCTGAGCTCGCTCCCCACAAATAAAAGCCTACTGCCCTTGTGCAGCCTTCTGGGTCTGCACCGTGCCGTGTGGGACCAACGCGCTATTTTCAGAACCATTTCCTCTCTACAGACACTTACTCCCCTCTCTCTTCAAAGCTCCAAACTCTCAACACTCTTGCAAGAGGGCCGCTACCGCATTTTCCCTTTCAGCCAAACGGCTTTTCTAGCAGGAAGACGAGGCCAGACGTTAGCCTGAAGCCGTAGGGCCGCTTCCAGCGCTGGGGGCAGCTGCAGCTGCCGCCGAGGCCGGGCTGAGCTAACCCGCTCCCCCCCTGGCTCCGAGCAGGACGGGATGCGCCGAGCAGAGCCGGGCTGGCGAGCGGGGCCTGGCTGCAACCTGGAGGCGCTGCGGCGGCCGGGCGGGAGGGCTGGCGGTGGAGAGCCCGGCCGCTGCGGGGCGGGTCGGCCCAGCGCGGGGAGCCCCGGGGCCGGGGACGCTGCCGGCCCCGGGAGGTGGCGGCGGCGGCGGCGGGCCTGGAACTGACCAGGGTCCTAATACGGAGCCGGTGGCCGGCGGCCGAGGGCAGGGAGGGAGCCCGGCGGGTCTGGCCAGCAGGCCGGGTGGCACAGCCCCGCAGCCCCCGGACGAGAGACTTGTGGGCTCCGGTTCCAAAGTTTGATATTAAAAGGCGCTTTGAAAGACCAAGGCTCCTACATCTTCCTTTGCGCTGGAAGTAAACAATGACCCTTGATAACACTACAAAGGAAGGGTATTTTGCAATGTGACCACTAAAATGCTTTAAAAAATTAAAACCAAACCCCGGACAAACTCTTACTGGCTTCAGTGAAATAACAACATCCCCCAGACACACACAGGGAAAGCCATCCTGGAATAACACTGCTTTATTATTTTTTTTAACTACTAGTTTTGCAGTTACATAATACCTGCGTAATTTTTACCCCTTCTTCCAGTGATCAGTTTTCTAAAAGAGATTCCACAAAACAAAACACTTTCAGATCACTTCCTGGGTGCTCACATATAAAAGAAATACTACACTGAAAGCAAGAGGGAAGAGCAAGTGTCTGAGGTCAGCGAGGCACACTTTTTAACAGCTCTAAATCACTGCTTTCATCAAAACCACTGATTGAGGGTCTGTCTCTTCAGAAAAAGCCTTATCAGAGAAATGCCCTAAGTTATGGTTTTGCTGAGATACGCTTCCCTCTGTCAAGCTCATGAGCCAGGAGGCACTAGTAATACCGAAGACAGTGGAATAACTGGCACTTTATGTCAAGAAGGGCTGTTCGGGCTTTAAGGACTGAGACCAAAGGGAAAAAATATTGAAAAAAAATGTTTTTCAATATCTGCATGAAAAAGATCACTCCCCTACGGCTTTCTAGAGCACAATTTTGGCACTGCGATATCATTATTTTTGTCAATTGCTAAAACTGGAGCAAAGGATAAATAATTGACATATAGAAATAAATGATTTCATGCAAATCTTGCAGCCTAAAATGTTACAAGCAGTAGTAACTCAGTTTTTAAAATGCTGACACGTACTGTGAACTCATACTGAAAAACATGTCCTTCAGAAAAAATCCCTGATCAAGATCCAAAAATAAACAAGAGTGTGACGTGTCATGGACTCCCTTGCAAATTCAATAAACCTTTAAAAAGGATCCACTCACTTCACAAAGCATGCAAGGAAAAGAAACACAACAAGCAACCCTCCCCAAACAACAGCAGTTCCACTTCCTCCCTCCTAAGCAGGCACGCAGTACTTTTCCTACTTCAAGTGGAGATATAATACTAATCATGACACCACCGGGATTTCATGATCTAATCGTGACAGTATCAGCATTTCACAAGCAATGTATTATATATGTTTTTGTCAATAAACTGACTCAGCATTTAAAACTCTCGACCAGATGAAGCCACAGCTCTCCTCAAAGTTAACAAGGAAGACAGCTCACATCTGAAACCCACTGGCAATCACGCACGCATGCATCCCCTGAAGTCTTACCTCATCCTTTCGCAAGTGAAAAAAACCCACCCTCATCGAGCTGTCAGGTCTCCAGTGGTTTTCGACAGGGTCAAAAGCAGAATCAGGCTCCCTCACTGACCCCACAAACACTGATGTGTAAGAGCAACATGCACCCAGTCCTGACCCCAGTGAGCAAAAGCAAACTTGGAAGGCAGACAGAAAAAAAAGTAGTATTTCACAGCAGAAGTTGCTAGAATGCAAGCAGATTATGCCATTTAGAACTACTTCACCCTGCAGACAAGTAGCAAACGAGTGACCTATCCAGACATTCACAGGACTGTAGCTTTCACAGAAGGTGGTGGGGGGGGAAAGGATCAGATCGGCCCTTTCTTTCAGAGTTACCTTAGAAATAGTCAGGGTTTGAAAGCTTCTACTGCTTCCTACAGTAGGTGCTATTCAGCGCAAATAAAAGACCAGGGGGAACTCTGGAGAACAAAAGGAGGATGTCCTATATTCAGACTCCCACTAGCAGGGAGTTGCACGGGTCACATTTTACAAGGAAGAACCAGGAATCTTTCAATGACTTCTCTCTCTCCCCCCACGACTCATACAGAGATGGCAGCAATCCTCCTACCCTGATTCACTGACCTGAGCTACTGCGTAAGGAAATTACATCTCGGTGTTTCCAAAAACAGCGCTGGGAATTTTGGAAGCTCCTTGGACCTCTCCTGCTGCGGAGGCAGAGAGAGTGAGCAGCCTGAGCAGCCAATCAGTCACCAGCCGGCTGCCGAGGATCGGCCCGAGCTGTCGCACTGCAAGCTCATCCTTCAACCATAAAATTCTTCCGTATCACACACTGGAGTTGCAGCTTTATCTCTCCCCCCACAAGTAAGACCTATCTAATGATGCAGTAACAGAAAACAAGGTTTTGCACTTTTTTTTTGTTTTTTTCTGGAGTGTGTCATTTCTCTGCCAAAGTTCTTCAGGGCAGGGCAGGGCAGATGGGAAGAGAAGTGATTTTACAGGAGAATTTAGCTTTAACTTCTTACCAAACCCAGTAGGCACTGTATTAGGCACTGACAAGCCGAATTCCACAGTGCCAATACCCTCCAGCTGGGGGTCCGGTCCTATTTCTGTACACAGGATTAAACAAGTACCTACTCTAGAAGGAAATATTTGATAGGTATGGATGAGTGTACCTCTCCTTTTCAGCTCTGTGGTCAGTGTGTTTAGCCAAAGTAGAAGCACAGGTAATAGCTGCTATACCACAAGTCTCAGCACAAGGAGAAATGAAGGGTTGTCCCTTGGGTTATTACCCCGACGAACATCACACCTAGGTATAATAGCTACTCTATATGAAGGAGTAAACACAAAACCAAATTGCTCATCCGGGCTCATTTCTTTCCAGCCCTTCTGAAACAACAACAAAGAATGTACCCACTCCAGGGACAAGGATAGGACAGACTCGCACGGCCAGCTACCAGCGAAGATACTGTCCCAGATAAACAAAAGTTACTTCAAGCTACGTCCACCCTTCTGTCAAGTTCATTACAGTTCTACCATCTCTTCCTTAACCAATATGCTGGAGTTTGGGAGAATTTAGGAAGATGAAAATACGGCAAGCTCATGAAAAGAATAAAGCAATTTCATAACCAAAGGCAAAACAAAAAGAAATAATTAAACACATTTCCAGGAATTTGTTGTTTTGTTTTTTTTTTCCTCTACTGTTTTTTTTAAAGCTATTTATTGGACAACCGAGGCACTTTAATCTCTGAGCCAGAGGCAATGAATGGTCCTGGCAAACAGCAGTCTAGAAATTGGCACAGAGAACTACCCCACAGTTTAAATATGCTTATTCAGATGCTGTTCAAATTGTGTGAAAATTTAACTGTTTGCGAATTGGTTCAGAATCAGTTTCAGGGACAGACTGGCTGCGATTTCCAGTGAAACTACTACATGATAGATGACCAGCTCACGGTTTCTTACAAGACTTATTAGGGTCCCATCTTAAAAGCCAGTGGGCAGCATTTGTTGGTGGTGGTGGTGAGGTGTATGTGCATGTTAAAGAATGGAAGCCAGGGTGAGTACACACTTTCCAAAGCGCTGTGATTTGGCTTGTCTGACTCCGACCTTCCCCAGAGCATTGCCGCTTACCTCTTTGCAGTTAGATGCATATTTGAAAGTCAAGTTCCTTGGCAAGGAAGCCTCTGCCTGAGTTAGGGTGCCTCCGTCGGCACTGGGATCCAACGGATGATCGTTTACAATGTACGTGCACTTCTCTTCAAAATCAGCTTCTGTCCACAGAGTCATGTCAGCATCCTCCATGTCCATTTTCATTGTCCACTCTCTCCCTTTCACCAGATTCTTGAAACTCACAGCGTCCGAGCTACACTGTGTAGCAGCCTGGAAAATAAGAAAACAGCCTTTAATCCTCATTGTCCTTCAGTGTTGTGGTTTCCGTTGAGACAGCGTGACTAATACAGTAGTCTGTGACACTTTAAAAGCATATGCAGGATAGTTGGTACAGTTGAGTAATAGCCAAAAAGCAGTGTAAACCAAGTTGCTCTGACTGAAGCAGACCTTAAAAATGCCAGCCTTGGTAATAATGAGGAGGGAAGAAACAAAGAGGAAAAAATCCCTAGGCTGACAACCGCTTTACCTTCTTCAGACCCTTTCCTTAATGCCTCAGAGAGAAAAAAAATATTCCATACTGAAGAAAACGTGGGGTCATGGCCGCGAGACCACTTAAGTCGCCTGTGGAAAAGCTGCCTCAAAAAAGTGTCACAAACAAGGAGAGGAAGAGGAAAGGAGCTGCTGTCTGCGTCTGAATGAAGCTAAAAATGGAAAGTGCATGTTGGAAGAGCGGAACCCAGCCTTGCCTCTTCCAAATGGGGAAGCCTGAACTTTCCCACCGGCTTTCAACACACAAACAACTTTCAAAACAACCTGGCCACCCCCACCCCCCCCTCGCCTCCTCCTGACGTCCCCTTATCCTTTGGCATGGAAGGCTGAGAAAGCCGACATCCTGCCAGCATCACTGCAGCAGCAGCAGCCCAGTACAAAGCACTGCAACACGCTCCCGGGGGGACAGGGAGGGGGGGGACAGGGAGACGGGGACCGGGGGGTAGAAGAAAAGGAGCAGGGGAAAGAAATAAAGTAAATATTTTTTTAAAGTTTTTCTATCCTTATTGATTTTCATGGTACCTCTGAGAATTACTAACGCAAAGCACTGGATGGGAGTCTCGCCAGACAATTCCACCAAGTCCTTCAGCTCCTCTGTCTATTTATGACACTGTTATCCTAGGACACCTATCCTAGGTCGGACTCTTTCTGTAAGGTTCATCAGGGACCGAAATCTGTGCCTACGCCGGTAGCTGGGAATGACGCTCGAGCCCGGTGTAAAATCCCTTCATTTCTTCCTTTTCGGACACGCAGCTACTGTCAGACTCACACCCCTCCTCCGGGAAAAACGAAAACTCCAAGACTGGAAGCGCACGATTCCCCAAGGCAGAGGTTAAGGGCTGACCGACTCCGGGCCGAGTGCAGACCCCCGGGACCGCCTCTCCCGCCCCGGGGAGACCCGGCCGACCCGGCTGAGGCGGGGGCTGGCGGCGGGCAGGCAGCTCTCCCCCAGGGCCGCCGGGGAACAAGCCCCGCGCCTCGTCCCGACTGCGAGCTGAGGCGGTGGTTGCCGGCTCTCCGCGTCTTTTAACGAGAGAAGGAGGTTAATAGCGAAACTCGGAGTGTGTGTATGTTAGGGGGGGGGTGACAGTTGCACGGCGAAGCGAAAGGGTTAAGGTGGATCAGCGGAGCGCTCCCGGCCCGGGAGAGGCGACGACGAGGAAACTTTCGCTCCGTCCTCCGGGAGCCGGCGAGAAGGAGNGGCGGCAACCCTGGCTCATCTCTACAGAGTAAACATTCCTCCTTCCTTCCAGCGGCCGGCTCCCCGGGAGACTGACTCACACCTCCCGCCGCCGCCGCTCCCTCCCGCTCCTCCCCCGTGCTGTCAGACAGGTGCCGCCGCCGCTGCTGCTGCTCTTGCCGCCGGGGAACGCTGGCGGGCCGCCTGCCACAGCCGCGCGCACCGCCCGGCCCCGCGCGCACCGCCCGGCCCCTCCCTTCTCCCTCACAGGGCGGGGAGGTGGGGCCCTACCTGCCGCCCTGCTCAAATTTATTATTACTACTACTAATTATCTATTTTATTTTTCTTTTTCTCCTCCCTTTTCGGCCAAGAGGCGACGGCCGGGGAGGGTCTCCCTGCATAAGCGGGGAGACCTGGGTTGGGTGGGCACCTCTGGGTTTGGCAGGAAGGGCGCGCGAGCCCGTTTGCACTAAAAATCTGGTTTTTCCTGCTGTTTTTAAGCTCCGGAGGTCAACATGTACCCGGCTTTCACTCTCCCTCGATTTGAGTAGATAGAACACTATAAATAAAAACCCAATTAAAATGGCTCTCAGGTTCCAAATACCGACTAAAACCCGATTTAAACCATAACGATTACAGTGCTTCACTTGATATGACCGGTTTGGGAGTTTCAGAGTTCTGGTTTTATCCCTTCCCCGCATCTCTCTTCCTAATCAAGGCTTGTAAAAGGAATGAGGAAAAACATTTCCGTTTCTTCCTTCAGGGACAGTCTCCCCCTCCCTCCGTGGCTGCTGGGAAGCCGGCACGGCAGGAGCGGGGGGCAAGGCCGGCAGCCTCCCCAGCCTCGACGCCTCTTTCGCCGAGCGGCAAGAAAAGGAGCGCTCATCTTGTGCAGGGCGACAGG
>VXBJ01001452.1:13152-40062 GCA_013400055.1 Nycticryphes semicollaris | reverse complement strand
TGGGGGGGTGGGGGCAAAGGCGAGAAAAAAAGGGTTGACGTGTTTCCTTCAGGGGCTCACCTTCTTAATATGAAGGAGAGCAGGAGAAAAGCAAATCTGCCTTTCAATGAACTGAGAATGCTTTCGGGCAGGAGAAGAAGAGGAAGCAGAGATTGGATCAGATCAGATGAAGTGAAATATTCGTCAGGAGAGGAGAGGAGGATGCCAATATCCCAGGTCAGTGCGGCTCCCTTCCCAGAGCCTGGGGAGGTGAGTACAGCCTATGAAGCCTACGGACTTCAAATAACTCCGTGGCACACTCCGAGGCTATCCTGAAATTAGCTCCAGGTGTCTCAGTGAAGCTGAGCCCAGAACTACTGTAGCGCAGGAGAAGAGATTTCACTGCCGTGCAGGTCTAGCTTAATGGTGCCTGATCTGGAATAAAACTAAGTTTATCAAGAAAGAAGAGACAGAAACAAATTGTTAAGAATGTGTACTGAAGGAAGAATCACAATGGAAACTCTGCCATTAAAGAAATATATAGACTGACCTTCTGACCTTCCTCCTTAATAGAGAAACATAAAAAGACGCCCTGTTCAACCAGCAGTTTTCTGCTCTTTTATAGAAATCTTTCATACCAGTAGCCGCTATTGTCTGGAATGTGCAATCTCAAAATGTTGTTCATTTCAAAAAGAACATTTTTAGTCATATTTTCATTTTTTCCTTCTCGCTCATAGAAAACCTCAATTACCGTATTAATCAGCATTTCTCAGGCAGCTCTCTCTGCAGCAGCTTTCAGCCTGGCAACAAATCATGAATGGCCCTAACAGCTCTGATCTCAGAAATCCCCATCCATTTCCTTTGATGCTATCACCACTTCAGCTCAACAACAAGCCTGCGCCACTCAGCTGCTGCTGCTGTTCTCCCTGCGCCTGCGAGAGCTGCAATCGTAAGGGGAGGAAGGAGGGAAGGGAGCTGGCTCTAATAGACGAAACTTCTTTAGAAAGTTGGAAGGGAGGGGGGGGTAAAACGCACACACGAGATTAAAGTGGAGTCTCATTTTCACATCCTCCCCTTCCCCTTCCCCAAACAAGGTCAGTGGCAGATTGACCACATCAAGAGTAACTACCAGACCCACCCCCATTTCCCACTTCCTGCATGTAGGCATCCTTGTGCTGGTAAACATTTGGGGACCAGTTGTGGTCATTACTTGGAGAAGGTACATGATGTAGTTGCACGACTGCACAGCTTTTAAAAGCCAACTGAGAAATCAAACTCAAAGAAGAACTTGCTTTCAAGTTCTGCTGAGATACACCCGTGTTTTGGGGGCCACATTTCTGAAAACGTGGCTGCTGTCAGATTCAAGGGAAAGAGACAGCCCCAGCGCCCTGTGCAACAGCAAAAGTTAAAGCCGCCTTCTCACAGACTGTCCTGACCTTTACAAAACACAGCCTATAGGCTTCAGATACCATCTCAGAGGCTTTGTATGCCCTAGACTACTTCAGCATGGTATTGCCTATAAAGAGAGAAATTAAAATTGCACTTGAATCTACATGAAGGTTTTTGCAAGGGCATTTGGGGTGGTGTATGTTGTAGCCAGGAGGCTTTTGAATTAACACACGCGGCTTTCAGGGACTGCCTTTAATTACAGAGCACCCTGGTCATTGCCTCGTAGCGCTTCCAAATGCCTTCACGTTTATTTTTGTCTCACTGTGCAATACCAAGAGCAGATCTTTTGGCTGCACTCTCAGCTACTGCCTAGTGCAAGCCTTAACATCTCTTTTGATTTCTGTTGTTTCATCCTCTCAAGGAATTTTCCTTAAAAAGAGAAAAAAGGATTCCAACTAAAAAAACATATCCTTTTTTGTTTCCAGCTAGACCTTATTAAAATACTGCTCAGATGACTTATGAATAAGCCAAAACAACCCCTCTCCAAGTGGAAAAAACATTCTTGCAGCACACAGAAGCGAGAACTAAGCTTCAGCCATTTCCTCTTGTTGAGGCTTGAGTTTGAGAAGAAGGAGCCCAGGCTGTCTGGGCCTGCTGTCAGGAGGGCCAGAAGTCACTGTGAGAAGCTGGGTTTCTCCTCGCTGCCAACGCAGCTGAGCAGCAAAGGCGAAACGGTCTGAAGCCACGCGCTCTTGTTTCCCAGCAAACAAGCTGGGGCAAAGGTATTGAGAAAGCAGCAGCTTCATCACTGGTTGTTGGGTTTTTTTTTTAGAGTGTGGGAGAAGGAAGCAGAGTTTAGGGTCTGGACTAAATGTAAGGAGTCATCTCCTTGTCCCTTAAGAGAAGGGAAATGCCTCAAAGTAAAGACCACAGATCTTCCCCTCTTGGTTACCATCAGCCTTCCCATCACACTTCTGAGTGATGGTGGTCTTGGGAAAGGTAGTGATGATAGCCAGGAGCCTATACAACTATGCTTGTATTGTCTTTGCATGTTTCTACCAACCCAAGTTCATACCAGTCAAGAAAACCTGAGCACGAAAAACCAACCTTCCACATCCCAAACACAGGCTTTTTAACATTCTGTCCATAGCAACTGAGTCTGATGAAAAACGAATGAAAACAGGCCAACCCATTCCAACCACTTTCCTTTCCAACCACCTTCCTGGTGATAGAGGACTGTCAGAGGAGGAAAAGGTGTGCTTTTTGGGAAATTCTGCTTTAAAATAATCTGATTTCCAGATTGTTATGGAGGAGGGATGGAACACACATACATTAGAAGGCCTGCTCCTGTGACTATTTCAAAGACATCACTGCCGCAAACAAGCTCAAAACAATCTGAAGTAACGAAGCCACCTCAGAATTAATTGCATTAATTCAACTTCCATGTCTCTTCCCAACTTGGCAGTTATGACACTTTTTGAGGTATTCACCCCCCAGCCTGTCTGGTAAGTAATAGTGATTGAACCAGAGTCAAACTTCAGACTCTGTTCCTGCACAATGAATTTAGTTTCAGATAACTCTCCAGCCTGCCCAGTCTCACCAGGCTGATGAACACAGCAGAAGGAGGCTGAGATCCATGGGTGGAACCACACCACTTTTCGCAGACAAAGACCTGGCCACAGAGTGCATTTCAAAACAGATTAACAAAAACAACAGCTACACACCATGACAAAGCGCATACGGTGGAAGCGAAAATATTTACCCACAGATTATCACAGATGCAGCAAAGGATTCAAAATAGTGACTGTATGTTTAGGGCCGATTAGGAAATCTGGCAGGGGTGGGATGAAGGACCACTTTTTAAGCTTCTAAGAGTACAGTTGTCCTTTCTCCACCTTTCCTACCCCACGGTGGTGAAATAACAGTCTTTTCATACCTGTGTGCTGGCTGGGGGAGGGAAGAATTCCTCTGCTATTAAACACGACTTCTCATTAAATAGTTGACACCTTATCCTTCTTTAAATGTTGTAATGTTTACTTTGCAAAACCCAGGAAAGCTTTTAAAATAAAGATAGCAAAGAGATTCTTAAGCCGGGTGTCCTTGCTTATCTGCTCTTTATCAACCAGCTATTGTTTCTGGAGGAGCTGGTTGGGGAAGGTGGAGCAAAGGGGGTTAATGTTCAATAGGTATCTATCAGTTCCCCTGAAGGAATAGCGCTGCTGACAGAAGGGCAACACTGGGCTCTCAGCTACTTCCTGCAGAATGTGACAAACCAGAGAGAAAAAAGAAAAAAAGGAAAAAAAAAAAAAACGAGGGCTGCAGCTACTTCTGTTTTTTTTTTTTGCTCCCTCTCCCAAAACAACTAGTTTTAAGAAAGACATTGTCCTTAGGAGAGATAATCCCACAATAGAGAGACCATTAGAGGTATTAAAGCATTGGCAGCGCCTGATCTACAAGAAGGGCTCTGTCCTGACAATAGACAATTAAAGCTGATAAATCTGCACTACTTGTTGCCGTTCTAATTCCTCGTAATTGTATGCTACTTGTCCCTGCCTCCTGCGTCCAGGGATGAAACATGCCTCTTTAATCTCCAGAGTACCTGACCTAGTTCCTATGTGGTCTTTTCAGGACTTGTTTTCTTCCCATCTGGACTTCTTCCCTCCTACTCTCCTTTCCTGCTTCCCTCCCTTAAGCATTAAGGAGAGGTTACGATAGAGGGCACAGAAAACACCAGAGCACAGCACCCGGATCAATAATTCTGGAGCCCCAGACAATGCACTAATCTGCAATAACAGCTAATCACGGTCAATTTGGCACACCAGTGATTAAACTGTACTTTTCATTAGGCTCAACAAGTAGAGCAGACGCACACACTGACAATTCGAACTGCCCTGTCAGTAAGAGCTGCCAAACTCGTGTGCGCTTCTGCCTCTGTAGCTCCTGCACCCCTAAATCGTGCCAGGCAGGCGCTTTGCGGGGGGTTTACCTTTTTCTTTTGACGTTTTATGGACCGCTACTCTTAGCTGTGCTTTCTAGAAAATGCAAGCCCCTGCCTGGCTTTGCTGCAATGAGTTCTCCTCGTTAAAGGGCTCAGTGGGCGAAACTGCGATGTGCCGCGCAGGACACTGGAAAAAAAACCCCCGATCATCGCAACTACACGTTCCCTCCCGGTGCTGACAATATTCCTGGTTTGATTTCACCTCTCAAAGATATTTGGTGTTCTTCTCAAATGATTTTTTTTTTTAAATTATTATTTTATTTCTATTTTGAAGAAAGCTTGGAAGCCTACCGGTGAGAGCAGAAGCATCAAAATGTGCACCACAAGACTTAAAAGAGAAAATAAGTAAAAATTACCAAGCATCTCTTTATTTACCAAACCGAACTGTTCAGCCAACCTCACAAAACATTTGAAGACCGAACTGCATTTTCTGTTTTTCACCAGTAGGCGAACAAGTCACTACTGTGTCCACTTTAGAAAGCCACAAAGTTATTAACCCTTACATGCCATTTTGATAGTGACCTTCCAGTCACCCTCATAGAACAATTTCTTCTGACAACAATTTCTTCTGGTTACAATCGTACCTAACGGCCCCGTTTTGCAAACTGCCCTGAAAGGCTCACCCAAGAGTTTACCACAATCTTTAAAGCACAGCACCAAATTCCAGGACTCCTAGAGACCGACCCCACACACTCAGGGGTCTCCTTCTGTTTAACTTTAGCTTATCATCCTTGTATTAACTTGAATAAGTGTTAAAACTGCATTCCAAGTTGCTCTTAAAAAAAAAAAGGCAAAGGAAAAAAAAGAGCGTGGAAGATGTCAAACGAATGCAGGAAATGGCTATTCTACTATTAATATTAATGAATCCCTAATGCATTTGCAACCCACTTGAGGTAAGTCAGTAGAGTTCTTCTGACAGCCATTCCTCATCAAACCACCACTGCGAAAGATGTTGGTGCTTTCCCTTTTGCTTTGTAATCTTTAAACCAAGTGTAAATCGCACCACAGCCTACTGCAAAATAATGTATTTTATCCTAAGTGATACACAAAGCCCTGGAGACAGAGGTTTAAAGCAGCGCACATGTCCGCTCAATTTATCATTTTAAGATAGGAAGCTGCTGCAACAAACAAAACACCTCCTTGAAAGTGGGACAGCAGCAGATTGCGGTGCAGAAAGCCCTGGGATCTTTTGTTTTCCTGGAGAGCAACAACGGGGCTTTGCAGAGAAAGAGACAACAGCCTCCCCTCGCTGAAATCTACATCAGTTCATAGAGGAAAGCCTGCCAACTGCTAGTTAGATGGTAACAAAATATTGCAGATAATTCACTTTTCCCGATAAAGCAGAAACAAGCAGGCATGCAGCACCCAGCAGGGGCTCAACTGATAAAACGGTGTCAAACTCAAACCATTTGTCAATTGGGAGGGAAGAGAGCAAGCTGAAAGATGGACTCAGGAAGTGGATTTATCTGGTGCGACACATTAACTAGTATAAATACTAAGGAAAAAGTAAACACATTTACCCAGCGGTATCTCCAGCCAGCAAAGAAAAGGCTTCTGAGCCTCAGACCCACGCTGGCCATCCAACCACTCAGCTGTCAGCTGCAGCAGCAGTAGCATTTTTCTTCTTGTGCCCCATTGCGATGCCATTTAATTCACGGCACTAAAAGGTTTTATTAAAAGCGTACAGTGTAATTAAGCAAAACAGAAGCGTGACTCCTCTGCTGTTCCAAGTCACCTCCCTCTCCACCCAGTAGCCAAAACAATAAAACCACCTCGGGAGCAAACAAGTCAGGTAACATACCCCGGAGAAGAGCACGGATTTGCTATAGAATCATTTACTGCGCGTCTGCCTCGCTCAAAACTGCCTTATCAAAAACTTCTGTCCTGGAGGCTCCCCAGGCGACGGAGGGGGCTGACAATGCGGGTCAGGCACAGCCAGTCGCCAGCAGCCTAATGTGGGGCACACAAACAAACTGGAATAATGCAGGGCAGGAGGGGCTCTCTCGGGACCTGTGTTTTCCACAGGGGAAAGTCTGCACA
This sequence comes from Nycticryphes semicollaris, assembly GCA_013400055.1. Classification (NCBI taxonomy): domain Eukaryota; kingdom Metazoa; phylum Chordata; class Aves; order Charadriiformes; family Rostratulidae; genus Nycticryphes; species Nycticryphes semicollaris. Next base: position 33,656 of record VXBJ01001452.1, on the reverse strand, counting down.
AATAGCAGAGATTGCGGGCAGCAGCGTTCCGCTGCGGTCACCGGGGAAAAAGGGAAACGGCTCGAAGGGGTCTCGGGTACCAGCCCGCAACCACGTACACACACCTTGTGCCCGCAACCCCCCCTAAATATCAAAGGATGGAACGTCACATCAGCGAACAACTCTAACACTCAACCCAACACAAAAGTTCAAAAATTAACAGCAAAGTAAGTAATCTGCATCACACACAGCCCCCACCCCCCACTCCCCATAAATAAAAAGGAGAAAGAAAAAGGAGTTAATTCATAAAGCAAAATACGACACATTTCTTTGTTTGGCTGTACCTTCATGTGTCCGCACAGCACAGGTTCTCCACCTCCAGCTCATGCATCTCAGGATTTTAGTCCATATGGGAAGCCTGCCATACACTCTGGCACCCTGACACACACACACACACACACACACACGCACACACACACGCACGCTCGCACCCCCCTCCACGCACACTGCACCCGCGCTCTCGCTCCCCAACACGCACTGTCTGGAACCGCTCCGAGGATTTTAGAATTTCCTCTTGCTAGCAGATTCCTCCCTCCCCTCGCATCCACTCCACCCCGTTCTGTAATTAGGCTTAACAAGAGCAATTAACAAAACAAACTCCTCTCCGCCTGGTGGCCTGATAATTCTGATTGTCATAATGTATTAAGATGTGTAAGCCAGTTTAAAAGAAAGGTAAATTACAACATTGCACAACGGCCATTCTGCACCTATTTTTACTGCTTTTATCATAGGGACAATGAACATTCAACCACGCCTTTAATCTAAACTAGAAAAAAACAAAACTCATGTCTGAACAGCAGAGCTCAAAATTGTCACTTTTGGACCAGTTAGAGTATAGTGGGTTTTTGACAGTTCATCGGTGGGCAGATTCTTCCTCCCATGCACAGCAAACTCCGTAGAAATACGTTTTCCTTTTGGGAATTACCTAGTGACCCTAAAAAATCTAAGATGTAAAATCAAGTTTAAATGCCTCTTCTGGCTTTACAGGCATCCACGAGTCACTGGGTTGTAACTGTTCCTTTTTCCCTGCCTGGTGTCTAATGGCAGGGAGGCCAAAGCCTCAAAATTCTTCTGATGTTTTGTCTAGCCACTTTCGGTTCACTTTCCTTCAGCAATCAAATAAAGGAAATTAGTGTCAGAATAATCAAAAAACCAACAACTGGGGACTAACTGATTTCAGGCGGTCAGTGGAGAAACTTTGATGTCCTTTGATTTCAGTGAGCTATGGGTTCAACCCACACAGAACATCTACACGCAGTCTGAATTCAATTGGAAAACATATCTACTTCTTGTTCTGCTTATGCACTCTGGGAGCATGTAATTAAAACTGTCAACATAAAATTAGCAAACATATCAAAATTATAAGCGCACAGAAAACTCACGAGCAGACGAGAAGGCCAGAAAATGAAAACCAGTTTGATACGTGACATGGACTCAGGTTCCTATGAACTGAAAAAATGTTCTGCTTCCTCAGATATGTGTAACCTGATTCACAATACCATCTGCCCACTAACCACAAACAATTTAATAAAATTAAAAAAAAAAAAAGGAAGAAAGAAAGAGAAAGAACGAGAAAGAAAGGAAGGAAGAAAGGAAGGAAGAAAGGAAGGAAGAAAGGAAGGAAGAAAGGAAGAAAGGAAGAAAGGAAGAAAGGAAGAAAGGAAGAAAGGAAGAAAGGAAGAAAGGAAGAAAGGAAGAAAGGAAGAAAGGAAGAAAGGAAGAAAGGAAGAAAGGAAGAAAGGAAGAAAGGAAGAAAGGAAGAAAGGAAGAAAGGAAGAAAGGAAGAAAGGAAGAAAGGAAGAAAGGAAGAAAGGAAGAAAGGAAGAAAGGAAGAAAGGAAGAAAGGAAGAAAGGAAGAAAGGAAGAAAGGAAGAAAGGAAGAAAGGAAGAAAGGAAGAAAGGAAGAAAGGAAGAAAGGAAGAAAGGAAGAAAGGAAGAAAGGAAGAAAGGAAGAAAGGAAGAAAGGAAGAAAGGAAGAAAGGAAGAAAGGAAGAAAGGAAGAAAGGAAGAAAGGAAGAAAGGAAGAAAGGAAGAAAGGAAGAAAGGAAGAAAGGAAGAAAGGAAGAAAGGAAGAAAGGAAGAAAGGAAGAAAGGAAGAAAGGAAGAAAGGAAGAAAGGAAGAAAGGAAGAAAGGAAGAAAGGAAGAAAGGAAGAAAGGAAGAAAGGAAGAAAGGAAGAAAGGAAGAAAGAAAGAAAGAAAGAAAGAAAGAAAGAAAAGGCTAGCATTGCTAGTGTATCATTGGAACCCCACAGTTTCTGATAAGCTAGATATGTTTTCCTAAGTCAATGATTTCATCTCTGCTGGGTGTCAACATTTGCACAAGAATAATTTCGGGGGTCAGAAAGACATCAGCAAGTGAGATTTCAAAAGGTTTCATAACAGCGCAGATTGCTCAAACACAGGGAAAGGAAGGTTTCAGCTTCCAGAAGTTCATTCTTCTGCTTCTTCATTCCTCCTTCCCTGAAGCTGAGTCAAAGTTCTGTAAAAACCTGCAGTGATTTGCAAGACAACAGCATCACATAAAAAAAGCCACACTTTGCTGTGAGACAAACGCTCCAAAATGGCAGTAACCGGAGACTATTAAGGTGTAAAATCGGGCAATCTTTCCAATGGTAGGAGATGCCAGGTGTAGAACTGCACACAGGATCTCAGCTCTGCACTCCTAGCATACGATGCACCGTCTTTTGGGGTTTTATTTCCCCCACCAGATCTCTTCCTCATTCAGTTTAGAAAAATGAGTGCTGACTAAAAAAGTAATTTTTCCATTTTTTTTCTCTCTTCTCTCTCCTTACTTTCACCACAAATTGTTCCAATGGGAGACAAACCAATTTTGTCCTGTGTTTTTCCACTTTGCTCATCACAACAACAGCACTTGAATGCCTCACAAATATCAAATAATGACTAATCTGATTTTCACAATACCTCCCCCATATGCTGATGAAGGTATTACTGCTATTCTCGTTTGCGGAAGGGGTATGGAGACACAATGACACAAACATCAACAGAGTACATTAATTTTGGGATCCGGAGCAGCTGATATACTCAGCATGGCATACTACTTTCTATATTCAAAGCATTTCTCCCCCAGGCCTATGTGATAGTTCTGAATTTTGCATGGCTTCCCAACAGGCACCCAGAAGACATCAAAATTAATCGACCACCTACAATACCACTTGGTTCCTCAGAGCAGAGCTCACCTGCCCTAGAGAAGAGCAACACTCCTTCCTACCGTGGCTCACTCTGCAGTGAATGAGATGGGGGGTCGGGGGGAAAGGTATCTTAAAGATAACATTTTATTACACCACCCCAACTCATCTACCCTAGCAAGCTTGTCTGATGCCTGAATGAGGCAAGTAACCAGTAGAAAAAGCCAGTAATTAAATGAGTAATTAAAGACTATCACAATGCATACGAGGATCAAATTGGGGTTAGGCAAACATTCGAAACTCTACAGAACTTGACTTTGCAATTCTAGTAATGTTCTTCAACAATTTTTTGGAACCAGAATAGGAAAGGCAGAGATCCCATGACCTGGCATCACACCAACACCCAACATGGATCATCAGCAGGGCTGGGATATTCTGATCTGCCACAGGCAGACGTCTGCAAGAAAGCTAACACCTGGCTCAGAGCAACCATGCAGTTGTTTTTGGCACGGTCAGCACAAGCACTGGAAGGGGGCAGGACATCTCTGCTGGTGGGTTCCCCCAGGTGATGTGTGGAAGCAAAGGAATGACTGCTTTCAGGCATCTTGGTTTCATGCCAGATGTGGAGTTTGTTCCTCCTCCCCTCTCTTCCTGTCTCAGCCCATCTTCCAGACCTCGCCTCAGCCTTGCAATCGGTCTCCTTGCCCAGCAAGTCCTCACCTTGTTCCTCCTAACTCCTCTCGTAGTTTCCCTTTCCAGTCACTCCCATTTTCCTCTCCCACACCCAGGCTCCTTGTGCCAGGTCTTCTCATCAAGCCAGTTTCATTACCTCCAGGTTCCTCATCTCAACTGCACTTCCTTCCCTTCCTCATCTAAGAAAACAGGGTGGACTCTCCATCACCATGTGCTCCTTCCGCCTGACAACCAGGCCTGGCCTTCACAGCCTGAAAAGCAGCGTGGTATGGTCAAGTCTCTGGGCATCTCCTGGTGCTCTTCTGCAGGCACATAGTGGTGAGCTCAGTTCACACTTTGAGCAGACATGGTGTCAGGCCAACTGGAAGTCCTGTGACTATGTTAGTATGGCACTGAGCCCGAGCTAATAAGCCCTGGTGAGAAGCCGGATATATTAGCTTGGGCTTAGCACGGTGCTAATGCAGCCAGGCAGCTTTTGGATCAGAGCTGGCTTACATCCCACCCGCTTTTAACACCGAGCTTGCTTGTCTTCGTCTACAATAACCCATAAAGATAAATCCCTCGGTCTCGTACCAACCTTACTCTCAGTTTCCCTCCTCCCTGACAGTGCTGATCTGCAGGCGCAGTCTCTTCTCCTTCATAATCCCCACCACGTTCAGGTCTTGTCCACAGGCTTTTAAAAACAGCTCCTTTTGACGGCTCTCTGGCCTCAGGACGCTTTGCATAAGCACACACTGAGCGTGCACTCCTCTGCTCTCCGTTCAGGTGCTCAGTTTTAGACCCAACAGTGTTCCCTCATTGAAGTGAGCCGTGATGACCTCCCACAGCTCCTGCGGGGTGTTCCTCTGCCAGTCATCTAGGTTGGCTTCTAGCTCAAAAGCAATTCTCCTGGGCATGGGAGTCTGGGATTGGGATCAGCACTGGTGCGTGTCCTGGTCTTGCTCTGACGGAGTCCCCATGTAAGTGGGACTTACACATGTGCATGGCCACTGAACCTGTCATTCTACCTTCTGCTCCTAAAGATGGGGGCTGTCACAGCAGAAATTACTTTTCAAAAGAAAAGTCATCACACCTTTAAATGTTAGCAACACAGGTTTTCTTTCCATAGCAAAGTTCGTGGAAATGGCAGATTGAGCTTTGGGGAAAAATGCATCCTGAGGAATGTTAAATATAAGAAACAATGGAGCCACACATTTAGAAATTAGTAAATGTATGAGCACCTAAAAGTGGTATCTCCTAATGCAAATAGTCTGTCTAGAAACAGGTGATGCTACCAGCCCTGCTTATACTGGAGATTAATTTCCTGAGGTTAATTTTAGGAGGATGTTCTTGAACATTCTCCTTTACGTGACAATGAGAATATAATCCTAACACACAAATCACATACAAAGCACCTTATTTCCTTAGTTTGCTATTCCTCTTTCAGTGGCACCAGTCAATGCACTAGAATTGTATTAACTATACAACATCACAAGGTTTGATAAAAACAGAGGATGCTCCTGTTCCACCAAGTTTATATAAAATGTTTCTTCTCATATACTAAATCCTAAAGGGTAAAGGAGACAACAAAAATGCTGATGCTACTATTCTTCATCAGTGTTAAGATTAAAAAAATAAACAAGTGACTATCTAATTGCAGTAGTTTGCTGTAATAAAACCAGATCCTTAAATGACTAATCTGGTCACCAAATAATACTAATAAAGTATTTTTTCTTTAAAAAAAATATTAATTTGCACCAGTCTGTCCTGACATACCCTTCATCTAGAATGATTAGCACTACGTGCACACAAATCAGGCGACAAGGAGTGAGGGAAGCTTGCAATCAGACCTAATGTCTTCCCTTCCTCTCAGCCCCCAGTACAGGGCAGCCACTTCCTTTCTACAAACGCTTCGCTCAGATCTGTACACAAGACAGGCCACATCTTCCGGGGAGGCTCAAAGTCTTTGCAGACGCACAGTTGCCTTCAAAGCATCACTGGAAATCTGTGTGGGAAGACTCTAAAATATTAAAACCATCCTCTATACTTTTTTTTTTTTTTCTTCTAAGCCAGCACCACCCCCCTCTAAACTTATCTATCACTTCTCTGTTTATTCTGGGCTGCAGAATAAACTTTCTGGCTACTGAAAAAGATGCACAAATACATAAGCTGCATCCCATGTGCAAAGAAAACAACAGAGAAAATCTCTATGTCCATTCCATAAAGATAGTTCTCCTCCAGAACACTAGAATTATGCCTAAGGTTTTCCTCTATTACCAAAAGCAGGCAAAAAGACAACTGGTGTGAAAATACTGTGCTCCAAGATGTAGGCTGTCTGTCCTCCTGAATCCCAACCGACTTACCTTTTGGATCAACTCTCCATGACCATTTTGCTAGATTCTCTTCTCCCACAGGTAACTGCTTGCCCTCTAGCAGATTCACAAGATATTTAGGCTGTGATCTTCAATCTTAAAAAATCCCCAGCTGAAAGTTTGTGCCGGCACTCGTAACCACAGCCCAGCAGCGAGCAGGACGCGGCACTGCTCTCGCTCAGGCAGCCAGCCCCTGCTTGCTGACTGCAGACCAGAGACTCTCTCAGGTTTTCTCAGTTTCCCCATTTGGAACCTGAGAGCGACCCTGTGCAGAAGGATGATTTTCAGAGACACATCCTTTGTACCCCTCTCCTTGCTGCCAGATGTCCTCTGCAGCCAGTGCAGGGCTTTCGCTCTGTATTTCACAATAGCTTAACAATTTTGGTAAAATTCACAGACTGTCGTTGCTACTACTGAAGCAAGTATGTATTATTCTTAATGAAGGTGGAGAGGCCAAAAGGATCTCACTGCAGTTAAAAACCTCTGGATTTCTCTCATTTCACATTTCTTTCTGGCTGTCAAAGCCAGGCTTTTTCTAGTCCTGGTGTGGACCCCTCTGAAATATGGTCAAGCTGACAAGTTGTGGGGCAGTACGGTCGAGAGGCTATTTCCCTGGAATACCTGGCACACTCGCAGTGTGCTAGGACACCAGAAGAGAGTAAATTATTAACAACTAATTGTGCAGAGAGTGCCCTAACAGACCTTCGAAGGCTCATGATCATTTTCTGAGGCTGGACGCTGCAACCCCACAACAGTGAGGCTGGGTAAATTGATTTATGTCTAGCAAGGATCTAAAGAAAAACAGGTACCAGAAATTCAGTGTGTGCAGCGGTTACTGAAACAGAGAAGACACGTGGAAATATTTTTTTCAGATTAATTTACATAAAAATATATTTGACTTTCGTACAGCGGATGTGATTTTTGCAAATCACCGTGTCGAAGAAATCTAAACAAAAATCCATCCGCATGCTGCTAAACATGTAAAAGTGTTTAAGGGACACACAATATGTCTAAAAAAAAAGTCAACAATAATGGTTAGTCCATGCTTCCAATTATATTCTTTCTTCAATTAGTCTTGAAGAAACTAACACCTCTATTAATCATTTCAATTAACTCCACACACCACATGACATCCGCACCAGCAGCCCATATGTTGCGTTCCAATCACCCAAATATTAAAGCCTTTTTAATTGATTGATCTAAAGAACATTCAACAGGCTCAAGGTGGCAGCCAGCCAGGAAATCCCAAAAGAAGATGACAAAAAGGTGGGGGTGCTAAACCAAGCTTCCCAATTTGTTTTTCCTCTTCCTCCAGGGTTCACTAAGTTAATCCAATCACAGCCCATAAAGCTCCTTTTTAATAAAATAAATAAATAGATAAGAGAACACACATGTTGGCTTTCCCCCAGAGAAGCCCCCTCCGCTAAAGCCGGAGAGCCATCCTGTTAAGAAAGTGCCGCATACGAGGGTGCATTTTTTATCCGGCAGAAATATTTAGCTTGGCCGCCCGCCAGGGAATGCTGAAAGAATAGACTGAATTAGGGGATTTACCTTCCACGTGTTTGGCACGCGTCATTACAGGCTCTGAAGAGCTTGACTCTTTCACTCTCTCACTCTCTGCTTTTTTCTTCCCCCCCGCCCCCCGCCGCCCCTTCCCCACCGGAGTGAGCTTTGATGCAGAGAATAAAATACGAGCTATAAGAGAAATTGATGTGTTGCCTCCCTAAGCGTTGGCACAGTGGCGTTTGTTCTGTCGAAGAAAACTGATGCCCAGTTTCTGAAGGTAAATTAATTACCTTTTTTTTTTTTTTTTAAATTCCAGTCAGGTATGGGGGGGTACAGTTCAAAAGCATTCACTTTAAAGCAGAAAAAACCAGCATGCTATTTTTCTTTCTCTCTTTTCCTTACAAAAAAAAAGTACTTGAAGTTTTCTGTAGACAGATTTAAATTTGGAGAAGGTGGCTTAAAAGTAAATTCCTTAAGTGAAACTCCAACCACAGAGTATTTTAGGAGCTCGTTTGAAAGGTTAGTTTTGTAACAATAACCCAGGAATTGCTCTGTCATTTGACTTTTATATGCTGTCATGTGGACTTATGTTATTTTAAAAACCACTTCTTTACGTAAGTACTTTGGTCCTGCAAATGCCTCTTATGATCTATAACCATTCAGGAAGGTTGGTCTATACCTCACGTAACCCATGCACCTTCCCAGAGTTTCTAATTTGCGAAGGGACAGACGACATTGTAAATTATCCTCTGCTCCCCCCCACCCCCTTCCCCTTAACTGACAGAGAGGGGAACAAAACCCACAGCTTGCAGCTCAACAAAAGCACGGAGGCCCTTAAACCCACAGTAAATGCAAACGTTTGCGTCTGGCACACATGCCAACACTGTTTACAGGGCAGAGTGCTGCAAAACAACTCCCAGTGCCACCAGTGCCCGTCCACTGAACTGGTGAGAATGCGGCGGAGGGCCCTGCTGCGGCTGCCTCTGCTCTGCCCTCTCATCACAGCATCAGATAAATATAGGCCCTGTTCACACAGGGGGTTTCATCATTATTGATTCAAGCAAATCAGGTTAGAAGCTCTTTGTTGACACACTTACTCAAAACAAGGTTCAAGCAGAGTTTCTGAACTGGTGCTGGCTGTATCTTCATCCTGTCCTCACTGGCAAATAAATCTGGAGGGGACTTTGGTTCGGCTAAACTCATGTCACCAAGATGACAGCACGCGATTTTTCATCTCCCTTTCAGTGAAACTAGTGCACTGTGCCTTGCATACCAGGAGATCCCGGGGACTACGGAAAAGCAACGAAAAGGGATGGGTACTGGTCTTCAATTAAAATACAAGGTATTAACTCCAAGGTGGGAAGGGTGCTGAGGCCCGTCTCCTTTCTGAATGTAAACCACCTCAGCTGTAGGGACCTCCTCATGACCGAATTGCAGGCCCATAGTTTATCACTTCTTAAATAAATCATTCATAATTCATAGCCACGTTGAAAACCACACAAATAATGAGTTCTCAATATTACTCAGCGGAAAGTGAGAACTGGAGTTTTCCACCCAAAACCTGTAAAGGCTGACAAGTTCAGACATGTTTTTTTGAGCTCCTTCCTGGACCCCACGTTCTTAATTCAATTTAAAGAAAGCCAGGCAGCCACTTCCCTCCCGTCTTTTAAGTAAAAATGTTAACATCCGTGCTAATAATATGACCACCTCTTCTTTTATCAAAGGCTTCAGCAATTGCAAAGGCTTTCTTTTCATCACAAGGAAAAAAAATGCAAAAATAAAGCTACCTAGGTCTCTTCTGCCCTGCTAACAGGGCAGCTTTGGCTCTATCCACTGCATAGATGCCAGCCGGTGGCTGAATGTGGCTTCATGTTTCCAGTAGAGCATCTCTGCCGTTAATTAAATCTCCAAACAACTGGGCGTGCAGCACTTGACTACTGCGAGAGGTAACTCCCCACCAGGTTGTTTCCACTTTATCAGCAAAAGGAGTAAGTGTCTAGGACTGACAGTCCCAAATGGGGTAATTCCTCCGCGGGAAGAGTGAAGAAGGTTCAGGAGAAAATAACGGTGAATTAAGGTGCGGGAGAGGAAGGCTCACGCTCCACGGCAATGAAGCGCCATGGGGCAGCACACCCTTCTTTCATGCAAACCTGTAAGGGAAGGCACTGGGCTGCTGCCCTGGAAAACACACACACACACCCCCAGCACGAAAGGTGCATCCCGGGTACCTCCGGCCTCCGCCATGTACAGGAATATCTGTGTATCCGTGCCTGGGAACCGCCTGCCCGCTCTGCCCCTTGGGTGGTTACAGCGAGGCCAAGCGCACGTCAGCGCCGGACAGTATTTTGGAACTTAGGACAAATCACAGAGAGCATTGGCCTGACAGTACCAGGTTGCTGGCTGTATGTGTCGTAATCGCAACAAACTTGTAGTTTCTGCTGCCCTTACCATATTTACAGATTGAAAATATGACCCTTAAAAATGAAACAGAAGCGCTCTCTTCCTCCCTCTCTTCCTTCTCTCCCCCCCCAATCTCCTTTCTCTGCTTTTAATTAAAACCACTAACCAACACACGTAGCCATCCTTTTTTGCTGTAACAGTTTGGGATTCCACGCTCAAATACTACACAGATAAAACGAACCTTTCTGCGTTAGCGATTCACAGTGCGGTAAATTCTCCTTTCCAAACCTGCCGTCTTCATTAAAATCTTATTTGCTGGGTAATCTCCTTTGATCGCTAAAGTTATAAGAAGCCCCCTCCTCTTCTTGTGATACTATCAGTGTAGCTTTTGACCAGAGAGCGTGATGAATTAAATGTATGACAGATATGACAGGTGAGGAGTGCTTGGAGAGGGCTTAAACAGCAGGGATAAGACAAAGCCCCCATTTAAGAACAAAACCCCTACCCGATGGCTAGCCCGTTAATGACCAACCACTCTATTTGTCCTGGTGGATGAGGAGCAAGCTGATACTACAGACAAAGCTTTGTTAGCTACCACGGGGCTGTTCTTCAATCAGGCCACACAACCAACTAATTGAAATGCCCAGTCTTCCCCGCCTCAGGATTTGATATACAAGCTAAAGGTTTGGTAGGTATACTCTTTTTCCTCCCCCCCTGCCTTTTTTTTCCCCCTCCCTATAATGTATTAATTCAGCCACCACAAGTTTACAGCTGGACTAAGTGGAATTACAGCATATAAACCTGAAAATCTATCTGCAGGGATCCAGCTAAGCCCTGGAGAGAGACAAGTCCAGCAATACAAATCCAAGGAATTTTGGAAGTCAATCCATTAGGATTACTAGGCCTTTGATTTTGGAAGTCACAGGCTCAAAATATGGAAGCGATGAACTCTCAATCTTCCTTCATATCAGAGGACTTATTGACCCCATTTTTTTTTCTATTAAAATACATTGGTAAATCTAGACAGAATTATATTGTTTTTCAGTATTTGCAATAAAGGAAGACAGCAAAATATCTGCTTTCCTGAACTCACATGTTCTTTAACATTTCATATGTATTTTCTACGTATTTAGAGTTGGCACAAGCCAACGCATCACCCTTCTCATCAGCTAAACGCCGCCTCTCCCCCCTCTTTAAATTTCATGTTCATTTTCAACACGCTGTGCTGTACCTAAATGCGGAGTTTCAGGTCCCAGTTACTTTAAATTACAGGCTGCCTCCCAGAGGTGAAGAAATCTGTGCCCTCCTGCAGACCAGGATTATTCTCAATGGGCAGCCTCTTACTTTAGCCTACCAATCTGTGGTGAGCAGAAGGCCAGCAGTTTCCTGAGGCAGGTGTCAAAGCGATATTCATTGTTAAAACCCAACTGTTAAAGAAAAGAAAAATTAGGTTGTAGGGCTGCAGTAATGCATCTGACTTCATCTTTGCTCTGGGTATAATGGGAAACACTAGCTGAAGCAAGGTGAGTCTTCACTTTCAGAAGAAATTAAATTTTTATCTCTCTGTTCCTTCCTGTCCTGCCCTGCCCTCGCAGGGTGCTGTAGCTGAATCACAGGTGCTGGTATCAGGAAGCCTGGGTTCTGTTCTTAGCTTTGCCACGGGCTTCTTACGTGGCTTCTGGCATCTCTTGTACCGTCCCCGTGCCCCAGTTTCCTTATATAAAAATGCAAATATTCCTACCTATTTCAGAAAGAGTGTGGTCTAGTGGTTTAAACCACAGCATCAAGACATCCGAATTCTCAAACTGAATACGGTATCAATTTCTGCTGTGGCTTTGAAGCAACTACCATCACCTACCCAAGGGGTCAGCTTCCCCCGGAAAATGTTGACCGGCCAAAACCCAGGCAGCAGGTGGGTGCTGCTTTTCAAGTGAGTGGTATTTCTGGCTGGATGAAAGCTCAGCCTCACCTTACAGGGAGACCACTTAACTGGGGTGCAGGAGAAAAGATGGTCCAAGCTACAGGCGGGCAAAGCCTTTGGGAGCTGCTCTCAGCAGCAGGCTAAAGCAACCACCTCTCCGAGCGCTTGTCCCCAGGCCACCCAGCAGAGCTGGCCTGACTCTGGCCCAGCCATTATGGACCTGATTCAGCATGTGGAGGCGTAAGGCTAAAGTCCCAAATCTCCACCAAGTGGGACAAAGGGCTGAAAGGATAGCTTTCTCCTTCCCCAGGGAGCACACTGTAACTTCTGGCCATTTCGCAGCAGACCAGTTGGTCTCTCACGCTCTCTCCTCCTCCACTTTTCCTCCATGAAAAACTCCCCAAAGTTTTGAGTCCATTCCACTCAGAGTAAGTAGCAAATTGAAAACTTTCACAGGGCACAAAAAGCATTTCCTGCCCGGCTCTAACTCGTGGCTCTCTGGCTTGCTGGACACTTGCAAAGGTTAATTAAATAATGCTTAAATATTCATAATATGCAAAGTCCCAGATAAGTGATAAGTGTTAATGCTACAAAGCATAAAAGGGTTATGCAGAGAGAATAATCTTACAGAAATCTAGAAGAAAATACTGTTAACCTCACAGACATAGGCATTTCTACACTGTGGACAAAGCTAGGCAAAGTTGTTAGCAGTCTCATCGCTTTAGGAAAAGATCAGAGGGACTCAGCTCAATCCGTTAAGGGGCAAAAAAATCCCACAAAACGTTAATCTGGGGTATTTCATTTTTGAATGTGCAGATTTGAATGGAAGCTGCGGTTTTCTAGACAGCTTTCCAATCTCCCTATTAGATATAATGTTATAGTCTTTTTACACATGTTGCCTACTAGATGTGCTCTGACTTTTATAGATGTCAACCCCATTTCTTAATTCAAGACATTTGTCTCTTGTGATCTCTGCGCCTCTGGGTTAGAGTTCCAGCCAAAGAGGTGAGCCAGCTCGTATCTGCAATGCAGCCATAAAATCCTCCGGCGCTACATCCCCGAAAGCTGCTGCCCCTGCCCTGCAAAAAGGCCTGGATTTTGTCTGTCTGCAGCTCAGCACCCAGAAAGGACATTTTGCAGAAGGGCTTGGTGGACATCCAGGAAAACTGCTTTCAGGACCTTATCTGAAGGACAATACTTAACTTTCACCACCTGGGCCTGGCCCCTGAAAGGAAACAGTCACACTCAATTATTGTCTTTTTCTGGACAATTACTGTTTAATCAAACCTCCAGCTGATATTAACTGGTGGAAAAAGGGCTATTTTTAGTCAGGACAGTGATTCCCCCTCACTCCTTTCATCTATGAGTAATGTATTTCCTTTTGCTCTCAGTACCACAAACCAGTCTGCACCAGATGCTCAGTATTAGGTAAAATTAAAAATGTGGGCATCATACCCTTTGAAAGATGCTTTGAACTCAAATTAATATACCTAAACCCACTATTTAAATTAAAGATATCCTGTCTCTCTGCTGTGTAGTTTTCCCTTTTATCAGAAGGGGAATTTTAGTCCATTTAAAGGTTTTTTTGGTTCAGCTCCACAGACCACACTTTGACTTAACAACACATTGTAATTTCCTTTTAGCCACAAGAATAAAGGAAATGTATAGAAGCAACACCATAATCTTGTCAAGCACCCTCTTTTGTTTCCCTGAACAAGCCTGTTCGAGAAAATATGAAGCCTAAGATTTTTAAGATGTTAAGATCACGGAATGCTTTTATTGAAAACAGACATATGTATTTTTACGCATCTACTGATGTACCCACACACGTAAAATATATGCCTACTAAATTCTTTTATGGACAAGAACACAGCAGTCTGCAACCTGCGGAGGTTTTGCAGAGTTCAATCCCCTTGCCTCAGCATTTTACCTTTTTCCAGACTTTTGCCCAAAATCTGTGTGGATGCTCAAGAAAACCCCGGCAATTCTCACTCACACCCAGGGAAGTAAGAACCGGGGAGCGGCTGCACCCGGACTCGCCTGGGAGCAGGGCTCTCTAACTGCTGTCAGAAGTAAGAACGTTGGGGCAACGTAAAACACCCCAAGTTCTCATGCACCCCTGTGTGTCTGTAAGAAATGGGACCCTGCACTGCCCCTGCCATTTATTTGCGTCTTTAATCCTTTTAAGACATAATGATTTAAATGCAACCACTCTGCTCCTGGAGAGCTACAGGACTCAATGCAGTTTGCTGAACATACTCAGACGTCGCACTTTATAAGCAAACACCATCCAGTCTATCCCATCTTGATGTCACCCTTGATGTCCCCACTGACAGTACTGGCAGAGGTGTCAGAGCTGCCTCTTCCCTTTGGTGCCAAGCCACAGAGCCACGAGTGACACGGCAAGGAGGAGCTTGATCTACATGAGTTTTAGATCCCAGGGGACCACGAGGCACACCCTGGCATGCACGACAAGCCCTGGGGACACCTACGCCTGTGTTGGTATGATGCTGCCCTAGCAGACCCCGAGGTCTCACTTCAATCCCTGGCAGACTCACCCCAGGCACCGGAGGACAATCCAGCCCCGGTCATAGCATGGGGAGAGGGACCCGTCAGGAGAAAAGCCACCCCACCAGGCTGGAGAAACGGATGCCGAACCCGCAGTACTGAGCGAGGGGAGAGGTGTTGGTTGGCAGAGCTAAAGATGCCCAAGAAAATGTGCAGTGGGACGAAGCAATGGGGTAAATGAAGCATCTGGGAGTTCTCTCGGTGCGGGTTAGACAGTGATGGTAAGGCAGTTTATCCCCAAGAGCTTTCTCCTCGCTGGAGGTGTTGAGTTAACTGGCGGTGACCTCCCCCTGACCCACAGGCAGCATCTGCAAGCGGTGGGCGGCAGTGGCAGCCAGGAAGCACTACTCCCAAACAGGGCCCTTTCAAAACACCCCTCCGAAAAGCAACGGCTGAGGTGACCTAGGAGTCAGCCCCCCAGCCCCATCCAGCGTGGAGGACATCTCCCTTCACCCTCCTGGGGTTTCATCCATCTTCATTTGCCTTTTTCTTGCTGCCATTTCCTCTGACTTTTCAAACTTGGGACACTGGTAGCTATTATTCATTCTCCTGTTTTTTACCAGCCACGCCAACAAAGAGCTGCAGCTTTCTATCAATAAATACCACATCAGTGCTCATTCAGCCATTATTTTAATTGCTGGGGTTTGGGTTTTTTTCTGCTCAGGTATCTCTGGAGCAAAAACAGTTTTTACTGCGTTAACGCGGTTTGGATTTCTAAGAGAGAAACATCTCAATTAAACGTCACTCTGGGCAGCTGCCAAATAACTTGCTAATGAAAACTGTGAATAGGAATGAAAATATAACTGAGGTATGAAGAAAGTAACTAGCCATACCATTGGAGGTTAAAGCAAGTACGAACAACCCTCTTCACTGTGCACCCTTTTTGTCTACAGAAAGTGTGAAGAGGTGAAGCAACAGGACTTACCCCTTCCGCCACCATCAGTGCTGTAAACACCAGAGTCTCTCCAATTTCCAGCTCTAACAAATCATTTAGCTCTGGGTGATTCCAATCATTTTAGTCAGCAACTTGCAAAACTGCGTAACTTGTACTCAGTTGACAGCAATTCGAGTAATCTTTTTCCCACATCTGGTTAAGACAAAACTGATAATGATGTATTTTGGCTTCGCAGCCAAAGCTAGCCCTTCTCTTCCTCTCCACATTCGGGTGGTTCAGGAGGGATGGTAGAGAATAGAAGGTGCTGGGGTGGGGGAGAGAGAGAATTATGGGAGACACAGAAAAGCAAGCAGGAGTGCTGGTAGCAGGTTTGGGCATGGGATCACATTCTCCATTCTAACAACGGACCCCAAAACTCTCATACTTGAGTCCTCCCCTCCTGACACGAGAAGGCAGGCTGTCCAGCTTGCATTAGTGGACAATGATGGTGGGGAAGGCATACAAACGTGCAGCCAGTGACAAGAATCTCTTAGCTCAACTGAAAAGGGAGAAAGAGTCAGAGATTTTGCGTAAGGGGAAGAGCTTGAATGACTTTGCCAAGGTTTCACTGAAAGCAGACGGCGGGGACAGGAGCTGAACCCACACGTCTTGAATCACAGCTCTTCGGCTCAATCACAAGACACTCCTTCCCCTTGTATGTTTTGCACTGTCTAGGGTAATCAAGAAAAAGACTGCCTTGCTCCTCTAAATCAGGAATTGGAGACTGAACCTATACATCACCTAGAAAATTCAGAAGTCTTGATGGAGGTCAATGGGTTGCATAGAAATGACAAATATCTCCTCTTGCTCCGGAAGGAGGGTGTCATTTCCTATGCTGGTCATCCACGTTGAATCAAGATCAATTTAGATGGCAATAGGTTAGAAAATGCAGAGCCTTTCTCAGAATAGATGCAAAAGGGCACGTCTACATGATGCAGCACACTCTGCTGCAAAGCCCATAGAGACAGACCCAAGTCTGCTGACTGTGGAAGGGGGGTAGTGTCGTGATGGGTATCAAGAGAGCAGTACACTAGCAGCTAAGTTAATAAGCCTCACTGCTCAGGAAGGCCCAGAACTGTAAGTCCAGGGACATACTTCCACTGTTTCTAAGGCTACCTCAACCAGTGCTCATGCTCTGGAAGGCCACTGAACCTTGTGCCGTTATGCACAGCAAGCATGAACTTTCTTCCTTTCTGGCCTTGCCAAGGCTGGGAAGGGATATGCCTATGTTCTATAAATATGTCATGGGGTAAAGAGCAAGAAGCTATTTCTTGAGCTATTTCAGCTGAAGATTTTCACACAAGAACAAAACAGACCTAAGCAAGTTCAGGCCAGAAGTTCTTTAGTCTGAGAGGGGCTCTTTCATCATGGTGGTGGGGCAAAAAATCCCAGCTTGGGTAAGACAGCACTTGTTCATTAGTACAGCAATTTTTTTTAATGAAGTTGCCTGTCCCATCAGGAAACTGGGTGGAGTGACCAGTGAGACCTCCTCTGGACTCATTTGTTCTAGGAAATCTTTCAAGTTATTTCTAAGAAATATCACTGTGGTCTAGTCATCCAGATACATCCAGAAGGATGAACTAGTAAAGCATTATGCATACATTTTTCAGAGCAGACCACACATAATACTACAGAGTTTTGTCCCTTTGAAGAAAAGTCTAGCTGACTAAGCAGTACACATGCATGTTCATGCCCATGAACACGTGATATTTCCAATATCAAGACAATCTTCAAGCTATTTCTCACTCTTATAATGCATTTATTTTATGTAAAACAGATGCAGGACTTTAGGGTAAGGTTTGTCATTTAGTCTTATATTGCGAACATCCCTTTTAATTAAAGTGGGAAATACAGATTTCCTCATCTACTTCCAAGCCTGAAGCCCACTAGCACAAGCAGCCATCTGCAGATTCAGTTGGAACCCTTTCAGCATCCCACAGAAAGTCTGCTGGTTGAATCCAGGATCTTCAGACACGTATAAATCAGCGCTGCTCCGCTGAGCTGTGCCTGTTTACACCAGCCGTGAAGAAGATGAGGTAGGAGTGATGCATGTGGCCCAAGTTCCTTAAACAAGTCCTGAAACCCAACGGCAGACTGTTACATAGGGACTGGTTAATACCCAGTACCTGCATGGCTGACAAGAATGCCACCCTCGGTGGCATCACCTTATAAAGTCACTGCTATGTGCTGTACCCAGTGGGATGAAGAGCCACTACATAAGAGAAGTAGCAAACATTGCAAATGGAGATTATCTAACTGCACTAAATGTGAACGGGGGGAAATAAAAAAACCCCAAACCCAACACTGAATGATCCTTAATGCAAAGTAATTCAAATCTATCTTTCTAATTAAAATATATTTTGTTGGAAAAGTCTTTCCTTTTCTTCCTGTATCCAAATGAAGACGGAAGCAAAGACTTCCTTTCTATCTGACGATGGAAGTGACACCAAGTATTATGTTAGCATTAAGTGAACTTCCTCCCATCCATTTCTGTTGAGTTAATGTCCTCTGACTCAAATGCGATTAATAAAAGCGGGCTGTTCAGTTCTGACAAACTAAAGCCTTGCCAGTTTATAGACACAATCGCTTCAGGCTCCCCCTATGGTTGATCAGATAGGGTGCCTTTTGAATGGACTCAAAGAAACACATTTTCACACCTGTCAGACCTAGATTAATATCCCTGCTAATTACACTTTAGGAACGGCCAATTAGTTCTAGTTATAGAAGCTTTCACGGGTAAGAGGGAGAAGCAGCCTGTTATCACCATCAGGACTCATTGTTCCCCTGAATAGATGTGTCCCCCAAACTAGGTATGGCCCCATGGTGTGACTGGGAGCCCTGCTGCACCCCACTGCCACCACACCATTATCCTAGCCCCCAATCCGCCTTAATGACGATGGAGGTGGCCATGATTGTAAAAGGAAAATAAACTAGCACTACGCTGAGATGACAAAGCATAACACCCATTTTCAAGCCAGAAGTGGTTTGCTGAAATTTCCTAATTACCCCAATTTATATTTTGTCTAAGATAAAATTTCCCTTTTTTTGCTCTAAAGGGATAGCACTTTCTTTGTAATAAAACACTTGCTTTTGTGAGGGAAAAAAAAAAAAAAGCTCAAAAATGTTGCTGAATTTGCAAAAGGGGGATAAGTAAAGTTCTGGCCTTGAAGCAGCAGCCTGAAGAGTGACAACCGCAGCGCCAACACCACCGGTGGGACGCTTGAAAACAAGCCAGGGACCAAGGGTTAGTCCAGCCATTCGAACGTGACAGGAAGGCTAGTTAATAAACACCAGCTAACCCCTTCAATTACCGCAATAAATTGTTCAATTGGTTAAATGTCCACAGGTTCTGCCCCAAACACCGCTGGGAACTGTTTAATTAGCAAACTCTTGCATCACTGGACAAACAGATCTTGGCGAGCGAGGGGCGCTGGTGCCCCATGCGGCTCCTCGCCTGCTGCCGCACCACCCACCCCGCAATGCTTCAACAGCTCTGGAGATTATTCATTGCTGCCTAATATTCAAAAAAAATAATAAAAAATAAAAAGAACCAAACATCCCACCCCCGCCCCACCCCAAACCCTGAATTAAGACCGTATGGGCCAAAAAGGGCTCAGTTACTCATCAGTTTTCTGTATTTCAGAAGATGCCCTGCAAATTACAGCTTCTCACCTGCCTCGAGACTAGATTGCCCCACACAGGATTCGGGTTCTGCAGCATGTGAGACACTGAGTACCTGGAAACTTCCGGCTGTACACAACAGAGCTGCACACTACACGTCAGCAGGCCCATTTCTTGAAAATATTTAACACTCTAAATTCTGGATTATCTCTCTAAGAGTTAAGAACATTTATCATCGAGATCACTGCTGGCCACAAAGAGTATTTAGAGAACACCCATGAGGCATATGCCACCCTAAGATTTTAAAAAATTCTGGTACAAAAAATAAAGTTCTTTGTATTTTAAAAAAACCAAACCGAACTTATTTCTGGTGAATAAAGCGACAAGTTTAAGTTGATCACTGAGGATCAGTTCAGAGTTAAAGACTCTCACTAAGTTGCCTTCGTTAGACCTTTGATCACTGTGATGAACCACTGATTCTACTAACTAAAGCCCACACACTGATGTGGGGAAAAATGCATTACATTTTTATATTAATTACATCCATTTACCAGGAACTTAACATATGAAAAACAACCAGTCAAAGGAGATAAGTACTGTTTGTTATGTTTACGCGTAATGAGGAGAAATTGCACTTCCCTGATGAAGCTTTCTTAATGAACGAAAAGTGGGCTAAATTTATCACAGTTGGGAGTAAAATACATATAGCGTTTGCCTGTGGAAAGCTGCTCCCTGTCTCTCTAGTGAAAGTATTTATTTGGAAAGGGGCTTTAGGCAGAAATGTTCCTTTAGAACACATTATTTTTATAGCATTGAGGAAGTCTACCATTTTGCATTTCTGCCTGAGAGGTTGAGCCTGGATCCTCAAAGGATTTCAAGGCACAGAGAGGCAATTCAATTTATTGGGAAAGGATGGGGTTGGAATATGTCTCATCCTCCACTTTGCAAAAATGCACAAATTGAACTGAACTCAGGATGCTTCTGGCTGAGCTTCCTGGCTCCTGGGAGTCCTCTCCTGACCACTGCCTTCTCACAGTGGGCCACCTGGAGAGCCTCAGCACCTAACTCAAGGTTGATGATTCTTGGGTACCTACCACAAGGGTCCAGATCCGCTCTGGGAAACCTGCAGGTTGAGCAGCGTGTCACTGCCTCACATTTAAGGATACAAATGGTCCTATTTGAGTTAGCATGCTCAACTTGCGGAGCTAAGCAAACTCTTCAGTTTGGATTTTCAAGAAGACTTCCGTTGACTTCAGGAATCCCTGGGTATTCTGAATGCAAATTTTGACCTTTATGTTACTAAACCCAACAGAGAGGAAAAAAA
>VXBJ01001452.1:0-10157 GCA_013400055.1 Nycticryphes semicollaris | reverse complement strand
AGTTATCTTTTAATTTTCTCATAATTTTGTTCATCACATGTTTAATGCTCGAAGTCACAGAGAACTTCATTGAATTAAACACAGTTACAGCAGCACAAGGATAACCTAAATGAAGAGGGAGTTGAATGACTAGCAAGTTTTTAACAAAGAATTTTTATCTGGTCAATAAAAATACCTTAAATGCATCAAATTCTCAACTCCTGTCCTGAACAGAAGCTTCTATTGTGAACAGTAGATACTACAGAGTTATAAATCCATTACTTTATTCAAAGCTAACAATCTCATTCCTTTGCAGAGGTAGGTCACTTAACTCATCAAGAGAGGAAAAGTTACTCCAAAAAAAATGATCACAAGGAGACAATTTCTCAAGCACTTAAATTATCTCCTACTAGCCATGGTTAAAAAACTGAAATACCAACTTACTCTATCTGTTACTCTGAAGAAACAAAACACATTTGTTTATGCTCTAGTTGTACTTTTGAAGACTTTCATGCTCAGTTCTGTTTTTCTACCTGCAGGAATGAATAATTTGCTGCTGCTCAACAAAAGCCTGCTTTTCTCATTTCAAATGCATAGAAGGGATTTCTGTTTACCAAAAAAAAAAAAAAGAGAGAGACAATTACAACTCATCATGTTTTTCTAACAGTTCAAGAACTCAACCCATTTATAAGCCAAGATGACTAAGCAAGCTGACCCTGCAGTGCTATCACTGCGAGAACTGTGCTTGGGAGAGAGGTGTCTCCCACCCGTAAAACATAGATTTTTGCCATGGTGAAAGTTCAGAAAAGAAGATTGCTATCCCATATGCCTTAGGATAACCAATTTCCACAAAATTTTCAACGCCCCCAGCATGTAAGCAAGATCCACAGACTTTTCACTCACCTGATCTATTAGGTTTTTTGCCTTGTACAGAAAGCTCAACGTTTCAGCGCTATCTTGCCCCTCCATTCACCGACCAGAGTATCTCCACACAGTAACCTGCCACGTAAGGCATGATCCTGCCCGTTTCTCTCCCCTGTCTCAAAGCGTGAAAGCAAAGTTACGCCAACTATCCCGGGAAGCTTTAGACCGCATCAAGCACCTGTTCTGATAACAGCCAGTTAAAAAAGCAAAGTAACAGCTGAGTCGAGGTCAGCCACCCTACGAACTTCAGGACGTGCTCAGAGACCCCACTACCCTCATCCCTCCCGTCTTTATTTGAAAATAGCAGCTCTAGTAACGTGATGCCTGCCTTCCCTGCCCTGTTTGAGCAGGCAGTGAAAGCCCTCCTGCTGGCTCCTACTCTTAAGAAGAAAGCGTTAAGTCTCCAAGCTGCACTACCCCTGTCTGCAGAAATAAGACCACTCATCCCGCACCGATAGCGCTTGTTTAAGGAGCACAGGTTCAAACACAGCCCGTTAACCATTAGCCAGGACCCATTACAGATCGTATTGCACTCGCCAGCCCTGCTTGTCAACATATCCCTTAAACGAATTTAAGTTTAAGAAGAGCACTTGGGTCCGTCAGTCTTCTCTAAGCATCGCCAAGCAGCTGCCCCAACACAGAGCATCTTGAGAGATGCTGAGCCAGCCTTGAGCACAAGCCCCACGCTTGTAGAATGGTTGCCAAGGACCTCACTTACACAACTCAATCGTGTATCACTGGTACCAAAAACAGCTGGTAAGGAATTCACAGGCACTAAAAACACACACTAAAGGTCGGCAGATTTAACAAACATCCCTACAACAAGTCCACGCAAAAGAGGTTTCATTTCCATACATTCTTCCAGCTCAACTCCAGGGGCTGAAAACATCAGCTGTCTTCCTAAAAAGCAGTGGAAAGTTACCACACTTCTTGAAATCTTTTTTCCTAGAATCTCACAAGTTACTCGTGCTGGTCAAAGAGTTACTCTAGTGCTGCCATTATTTTACACTTACCTAAACCTTGACAAAAAACCCCATAGCTGCAATGAACAGGCATATCACATTAATTATTTTGTTAAGACCAAAGCACAAGATTTATTATTATGGGCTTTTATTACAAAACATCTCGAAGCCACAAGCAAGAGCACCATGCCAGGCATCACATAAATGCATAATAAAAAACCCTCACCACCTCAAAGAGTTTGGAATCAGATAGAGAAGGCAGACAGACACAACGTGAAAGACAGCTTAGAAAGACTAAACCCCTTCTCCTGCAACTTTAGACTTAGCACAGCATCTGTGAAGGTTGTATAGGGCTTTTTATGCATGCCAGGGCTCACCACTGTCAGGGCTGAAGCACAAGGGATTGTCAGTCTCCAGCCATTTAGTCTAAAACAGACATAGGAACCGAACACGTATCTCTCATATGTCCTACCCAGAATTTTATCAACCCCAGTTTTACACCTCTACACCCGTCCTCTTGTGACATTTGGTGCTACTCTCTTCCTGGTTTATATTAATTCAAGATCCAAATCTAGTGCCTAGCTTTCCAATCGTTGTAGTACAAATAAGATTAATTTTTAATTTTAAGGCCCTGATTCAGCAAAACATTGAACTACGTGCTTAATTCTATCCCTATTCAGTAAAGTACTTAAGTATTTGCTTAATTCTCATTTACTCCGCTGAGACTTGAACATGTGCTTAAAGATAAGCCTCTTCTTAAGTACTTTGCTGAACTAGGGCCTAAACTGTGACCTAGGAGCCAGGAAGAAAAAAGTAGATCAATAATGTCCAGTGTTATTTCCTCACAAATATTAGGCTGCTGAAAGGAAAAAAATGAAGAAAAATAAAAATCTCTTTGGTTCAAATAATACACAGAATTCCTATAGTCATTTTATGGGAAGAGACAAACTTTATAAAATCCTATTATGAAATAACTTTTTAAAATTTCCCTCTTTTATGTCTACAAACATGCATTATTGCAATGTGTTCAGCCAACCACTCACTATCAGTTACATGGGTAGGAATCTTAAAAAGTTTTTCAAGCTAGGTACCTGATGATTAAGTATAAAATAAAATTTAGAGCAGAATCCAATCTAATGAGCACAGTGGAAAAGAATTCAGTTTTGTATTAAGACAAAAATCATGGAGAAATTGAGAAGATGCCAGGGAAGGGACCCATGGTGACAAAAATACAGACTCTAGTATTCCACTAGGAATAAACTGTTAAAAGTTGAGTCATCATCAACAGAGATCATGCAGACACTAAGACATACACTTGCAATAAAATCTCATCATGGGTGGATCCTTGGGCCAGCAAGGAAATATCACAAGATCAGGATCAAAGAAGACCTTGGCAGGTAAGGGAAAATGTATCTACGCAGGTAAGTTTAGGATTAGATAGCCGAGAAGGGTATTACATCATTTCAGAAAAGACAAATGTATTTGCTAGTGGCTTATTTTCTTATGCTTTTGCCTGCCCTACCTTTATGACCCTGAACATTCCATAAAGTACACTTCTGCAGAGGTAATATCCTAAAGTGCCCAGAACATACCCTTTTTACTGCAGGTTCAGCGTTCAAACTAAAGCTACCTTGCCAGTTTCAAGGATCCCAGTATCAATCCAACTGGCAGGGACAGAAAATATGGGGAAGACACAAGTCAGGAAAAATATCAGCAGATGAAACTTAAAATACTATTTCTTCCAGCAATGCACCTCTATCATTTCACTGGTAAAAAGTTTGATCAAGCCCAGCTACTAAAATTGGATACATACTGCTAAACTGTAAAAAGATGCTTTCACCATGTGTGTGCCCAAGTGACTGGGACTGGATGCCCCAGATGCCTTCCGCCCTTGGAGAAACTGGCCCATGAGTATTTTGCCAGGACAAGAGTCCATCTCACAAATGAAGACCAAACGCTTCTGTGCCACTGACAGGTCTTCTGTTGGCAAGTCTTTCATGTCAGCTGTTGCTCTTCTTCAGGAACTGCTGTTCCTCTGTAGCTGGAGTCCCTGTTTTCATCTACCTTTTGATTTCTAGCAAACAGGAATGCTGTTTAATCTTTGCAGTTCCTAACTTACACATATGCTTAACTTCATGCACTGTGAACGGTTCCACTGAAGCCTGAATTACGGTACATAAAGCTAAAACATATGCCTAAGCGCCTGCAGGATTGGGGCCTAAAAACGTGAGCATTTAATAGCTATTACCCTTTTGATGGATCCACCCCACTATAACGATGGATAAAAGTGTTTATAAAAAGAGCTTTGAAGATGAGAGATACTCTGTAAGGACATGTGTGGGGTAGGGGAAGTGAAAAGGGCTAGAGACACAGATTGCATTGGCTGCCCTTATGTTTGCCATAGAAACCGCACATCATTATTAGCAGCTGTAGGATTAAGAAGCCTACGTGGTTGAGGGAGTTCCTCATATTTCGGAGGGGCACAGACAGATAGCAGAGGGTGTAGCTTCTCAGCTTCTACCTCAGCCCTGGAAAGGAAGATGCCCTGCGTGGACACAGCGTTCCTTGGAAGGCTCTGCTGTGGTGATACCCATGCTCACCATTCACACCCATCCCGTTAAGGTGGCCCTTGTCTCTCTCCTGCCAGTGTGGCAGTGGCCACGGCCAAGGGCTACGACAGAGGATGGCGAAAGGACTGAAAACGTTTCATCTGTATTCTTGTTGCCAGAAGGACAGGAGAGGTCACCCAGCGCTCTCCTTCAATCACATGCATTGCCAGGTATCTGCAGTCCTGTCCCCTCCTCAGCTGACGGGGGCTGCACAGGTATAAAATATTTTCTAAGAAAAAAAGAAACTGGATCACTTGCCTGGGGGAGCCATAACGTTTATTCCGAGGACAATGAAAGACGGCTTTGATCACGGCAGTGGCCATACGTCTCTGCAGACGGCAAGCCCACCTCAACACAGCCACAATGCATGTACCGGCCTCCTTCCTCCTGCCAGGCTGGATGTCAGGCTAATCAGTTTGATCTGACAGATTTTAATTAAATTAATTAAGGCCTTTCTGAATGGACTTGATTAGTTTTCCACAGAGGAATCCCTCGTGAAAAGAAACCCTGTCAGAAAAGGCACTAATATTTTTCTCCTCCCACGATGAGAAATTTCTTGGGTTGTTACTGGATTTTTTACACCATTAATTGAAAGTACTTTATAAACACATAGCATGATAGTTTTTGAAGGCTGACACCCAATTACATTAAATTAACAATATCCCTCTACAAACAAACAGAAGATTTTAATGTTCTCCTTCAAGCAATTTTGTTAATTGCAGTTACTGCCAACTCCAGCATTTCAAATATGACGACTTACTCTGATTTAAACAGAAATACACAAAATCAAGATGGAAAACAATCCTGATCACTTCCAATCCACCTTCTCAGAGGGATTTCTTACACAAGTATTGGAAAATCGGCACATATAGAGATGTGGTGTTGCTTACAATGTGAGAGTCCACCCTGCTCCCCACATTGGTTTGTCCAAGAACAAAGACCATTTTTGTTCCACAGGACATGACTGAGACTTTGTTGACATCATTTTGAAAAGGTTCAACATGGGCAAAACCCCGTCGTGTTTGCACAGACACAACAGCATGACCAAGGCATCATCTTGTTTCACATAGCACATTTGTGATCTGCAAAAGTGCTGAAGCTGGAAATCCCCTGGTGCTGGTAAATGACAAACAGTGGTCACAGTCGCACCGTCCGCAAGAGATGTCCCACCACCAGAGACAAGGCACAGCTAGTGCACACTAAGCAGCAGGTCCTGCAGCAAGTACTGAGCACTGCTGTGTCACAGCTAGTCAAATAGACCTGTGCTTCAGAAGCCTATTAAAAAGTGACATGAAATCCTAAGTTTACAAATAGAAGAGCTTGTTATACTGTATTTACAGTAAGGGCATCCTTGACTAGATGCTAGCCATAAAAATACAGGTAATTCTTATGGCTAATTTAAAATACATGTACTTTGAAATATAAACTCACCTCTAAATCTTTTAATACCAGGCAAAAGGTGGACTTCTCTACCCACTTTTCATATCTCCTGTTTCTCCCCACTTTGTAGGTTTAATTTAATAGTAAATTAAGCTTCCCAAGAGTTACAAAAGATTTTTAATTCAACCTGAGAGGTAGCAGCAATGATCTTGTGACTGAAAGGATGCTAAGAGCTCAGGTGCTGAAAAACCACTACTTCATCTACCAACACTTCCTTTCCCTCTGAAGCCAAAGCGGTCCTTCAAAACACTTGATCATTAAGTGTCAAATGATGACAAGCCCTACAAATTTTTGTCTGACACAGTCTGAACGGGGGAAAGGAACTCTGAGGTGGGAAGGTAACTGCAATGGATAGAAAAAGGAGGCAAAAGGGTAGAGCAATAAGCTAGAGAAATAAAATTAAGACACAAGGCACCCTGAGGGAAAAAGTGAATGAAAACGAGAAGTAAGGCTGATGTCCTCCAAAGAAAGAAAAGATCCTGAAAAAGAGAAAACAGGCACTTACTTTAATAAATGAGAAAGAGGAAAACTAGAAAAGGCCACTATAATTTTTATTCCATGCCCCTCTGTTTTTATTTTTTTTCATTTTATTTTCAATATTTCTGTTATGCTACATTCATCACTTGGCCTGAATGTAATTCTGTCTAGTAATTTGAACAGGAACATCTATTTTGATACTTTTTGGGTATTTTACAAATGCTTCAAGGAAAGAAGGCAGATAAACAAAGAGGGATAGATTTGCCTTTGCAGGAAAGAAAAAAAAAGGGCTTTGTTTTATAAATTAGACAAAGAAAGATAGGTTGCAATAAAAAAGACACATCCAGGAAGAAAAAAGAATTCAGTGCAACTGACCTTCAAGTTCCCTCTGCTCTTTCATTAACTGTCCACTGAGGTGATCCCTGGCCAAATACGGGCAATTCAGAGCCTGTCATAGAATTACAAGATGAAGTAGGGACTGCTGCCACAAATTTACAGCTACCAAGGCCTCTGCTGATTAAATTTTCCCAGGCTTGAAAGTAATTTCACTGGAAACACTCTTAATGTGGCCCCAAGATCAGCATCACGACAAATGGGAAAGGAGAATAACACTTTTCCCTTCCAATTATCGGGTGATTTTTTTCTCCCTGCGTGATTTGTAAGCAAATAGACATAATTTAAGACAGCGTGACAGTGACATCAAAGTGCCAGACCTGACATGGATTGTTTGCATCCTAAAAAACTTCTCAGAAAAATCTCAGTTTTCAATTCCCTTAAGGAAAGGTGACTCCTGTATTTTCTTTTAACGTCTGGCTTGCAGAGCTTGTTAAATAACTTCAATTATCACACCAAACAATTACTGACTCACCACAAAATCAATTGAAAAGCTAATGTAGTTGAAACTGTACACAGATAGGCTCACTGAAAGTGAGTAACTTCACATGCATGAGTAGTGTCACTGCACTCGGTGGCGTAACTCATGTGCATAACTATTTGCAAAACCAGGGCCTCAGACTGTAAACTCACTGAAGCAGAAACCAGATCTTATCTGCCAGTAAAGCACCTGGCAGTGCACCTATCTTTGCCACTACATAAATTAATTATCATTAGCATCTGAATTTTGTCAGCTCCAGCATTCTCCCTTAACCTCAAACACCAAATTTCTTCCCAGAGCGATGTTTGTGCACAGTGGATGGTAATACCCACGTGGATATTTAACTGTTTTGGGATTTAATGTAGAGTTGTTTCAAAAATTTCAACACAAGATGAACACACGTGAGACCTCTAAAAAGCGTCTACAGTCCGGGGTCTGGGTGGGTGAGGTAAGGGAAAACTTGGAAGGTAAAAAATATACTGAATTGAAATCCTGAAACACTTTGACCTTTAAACGGAACCTTCCGCCCCTCCTGAGGTTTAAGATAAGTTCAGCAAACAAAATTTCACCCTGGGTTTGACACATAATCTGCTAAATTACTGAAGAAATAAACAAACACTTCTTCCTTTAAAAAAAATCTCAACATAATCTTAGGGGTAAAACAGACCCCACTTTTTATAAGTACTAGTGATGTTTTCTACACACAAACCTACATATGAGTTAAAGCACTCTCAGATTTTAACAGGAAATACAAACTTAGAAAGAGACAAACAGTTGTGAAATGGCAGTCAGTTTGAAGATAAGGAACTCCCAACAAGATGACTTTTGGTCACCTGAAGAAAAGAAGAGTCGTCTTCCTTAATCATTTCAGACTGATTGCTTCAGTTTGGTAATCTCACATTTCAATAGTTTTTTACTGCTGAACCTACAGAAACGGGGAGGGGAGACGGGAGAGGATGAGACTGGAAGTGCCGGTCAGTTCAGTCAACCCTTTTGGGGCTCCTCAGTTAACATCTTTTAAAAATTCTCCAGTTTTTCCTTCAGAATGCAGATTTGATTTCCAATGGCAAAAACCCCCACAACAACCGTGAGCAAATAAGCTGGAAAAAAAAAAAAAAAAAGTTGAAAAAAAAATACAGTGGTATATAGGTTTGGGGTTTTTTCCTAAAAAAAAAAAAAAAAAAATAATTGAAGGCAACATTTCCATGTTTGATGACTTATCAAGACATCAGCTGTCTTTGATGCATGTACGGGTATTCAGTGCCACCCTTTTCCTGCCTCTGCTTTCTCTTCTGAGGCCGAGCCTTTGCCAGTGGACTATTTAGACAGCTCCTTCGGCAGGCACAAAATACTCCATTGAACAGTGAAAGCTACTACGGGTCCACCAGACCAAAACTAAACTGAAATGGAGAAAAATAAACAAAACCCAGCAAAAAATAAAGAAAAGGAGGCAACTGTTCATCCAGTCTTTTAGGTAAGACAGAAATCCTAACTTCCTAATCACATGCCAGCAAAAAACATTAATTTTAACAGTGGCCACAAAGACTCTGATTAAATGATGTAGTACACAAAAAGCAGTATTTTTTTATTCTCGTTTGAGACCTGCTTGGATATGTACTCACACAAAAACTCTTTACCTGCTACCTTATGACACCACTTTCTAAAAGCTATTTCCTTATGTTCCATAAATTACAAAAGCTCCACAAGTCAGTTTCTGGCAACAGATCTTTCTTCAGATTCTTAGCTGAGTCCATAAAAAAGCCCAAAAAACCAAAAAAACAACAAACAAAAAAGCACCCAACAACTTGATGAAACTTTATTTGTGTTTACCATTCCTGTAGGCAGCATGATGCCAAGTTCTACAGTGTAGAGCAATACTATGAATTCTTAAAGTCAAAGAAATCAGAATGTTTTTAGAGTCTGTGATAAAAAAAAGAAGGGAAGTACAGATTAAGTATGTCACAAAAAGTTACAGAAATAACAAAAAACACCAACAAGGACAATGAAATCTTATCTACCTCTGTCTTGCCTTGCTTGCGCTGTGTAACAGAAAACTGAACTCAAAATATCCCACCCCAGAGAAAGGAGTCTCTCTTTACACTACATCCACTGTTTCACATATAGTAACTATGTACATTTTAAAAAAAATAAAATTTAAGTCAGAAGAGTGACAAAAACTATAACTGAGCTTGACTACCTAAGCACTTCCTTCAGTTGTCCATCATCCTGGGGGCTGCGTCCACCTCAAGAAGTGACCCTTTGGTGGCAGCTACTTACTCACGGCTCTTCTTTCTTCGCACGGAAAAGACCAAGTGGAAACCTCACCTTGGCTACAGGTCAGAACATGAAGGGTAGTCTGCTGGCCAGTGGCTGGAGCGGGCTGGCTGCTTTCACACTGAGACCCGCGCCAGCAGTTCAGAGCCTTTATCAAGTGAGAAAGTAGAGCAGAAGCTAAGAGAGTACATCTTTTAAGCAGGATATTTAGGAGCCTCTGCAATCCCTTTACCAGACACACAAATGCAACCTAGCTGCTTCTTCTTTTTTTTTTTTTTTTTCCCTCCACTCTAAAAATACTAACCCTTCTCCTGAATTAGTTGGAAGGGACTCTCGAAGGGGGTGGAGTAAGGGAAATCAGTGCAGCAAGTCACCTTTCAGCCACCTATGACATCAGCCTTGCTGCCCTGATTCCTTCATTAATACCTTTGAGCTGAAAACAATGGGCCTGCCATTAAGCGCCACACAGTTCGAGATAAGAAAGCCCTAAGCAGATAATAATCGGTGCATTTAGCTGGATTTCAAACATTCAGCTGCTTAATCATTTCTTCCTCACTGCATGCTACCCAAACACAGGGGGAATGCTTCGGATGCCTCGGGCTAAGGAAGAAGGAGCTG
>VXBJ01001451.1:505554-518426 GCA_013400055.1 Nycticryphes semicollaris | reverse complement strand
GCCCCCCGGGGACCGGCCCGGGTGCCGCGGGCGAGTCGTGATAATCGTGTCGTGCCTCGGTTTCCCCTCTCCTGGGGCAGTACAGGGGCTGCCGGCTCCCCTCGCCGCTCCCGAAGGGGCAGGGTGGTTACTGGGGAGCCCGGGTTCACTGCGGGAGGGAGAGGAGGGCTCAGAGGGGCGATGCGGAGGGGGTGCAGGCGGCCGAGGTTCCAGAGATCCCCCCCCAGTCGATGGAGAACCCACAGCAAATGCGGATCTTGAGGCTGGAATAGCCGGAGTGGGGATGGCAGCATTCCCACTAGAGGTGGTGCCCAGCTTGCCTCCCCATCTCCCCTCCCTCCCCTCCAGGCTGAGCCCCCCCACCGAGGGCAGAGGAAAGTAAAGCTGCTGCCTGTCAGCCCTGCTTCGGGGTGACAGTAGCCCTGGGTGGGACTTGGTGGGGACCCGCAGTGTCTGGGAGATCAGGCTGTCGCATTCCTCCGTGCCCCTGGGGATAGGTTGCCCCCTCTACCAGGGAGGCAAATGCAACAATTCCCTCTTTGGCTTGTTATTTCCATCTGCTTGGGTGAGTAAGAGCTGTTGTGCTGCCACAAGCTCTTTCGGAGTGCAGATTTAATTGGGAGCGCTGGCAAAGGGCACTGGAGCATGCTGGAGCTATGAGACTGGACTTTGGGCGCTGGGGTGAGTTCTGGAGACAGGAAGGCTCCAGCCAGGCTTGCCCTTGCGAGCTGTCTCGGTGGCGAGGCGAAGTAAACAATAAGTAAAGAGGAGAGGCTTTTTTTCTGCAGCCTTTGGCATCGTTCCTGGCTCTGCAAGAAATCCCACGACGCCCTTTCGGCCTGACCTACACCAAACAGACCTATTTAGCACTGGGCTGTGGGTCGTTGCTTGCCAGCAGCTGGTACAAAACACTTGTGGGTGGAGGAAGTGGAACCATCTACTCCCGTGGCGTTGCAGATCTTGTTTTGAAGGAACAATTCTTACACTTTGGGTGACAGAGGTGGCTTTGCTGGTGTAACTTTGCGGTGTCGCTGTCTTCTGCTGCTTGGTTGTTGCCCGGCTGAAGCGCACCAGATTGGACAGGGGTTGGCTGGGTTGGGCTGGAGCAGCAAGGAAAAGGGGTGGTCGTGCCTTGCTCTGCTTTTGAGTGCAGTGTCAAGCAGCCATGACAGCTACCGAGCTCTGCAAGGGGAAGAAACGGAGCAGACAACACGAGGCAAGATGTCTTTGTAGTGAAGACAGGGTGTTGCGTAAAACCCCACCGTGCCGGTCGAGGGAACCCCCACTGCCACTGGGTCTGGTTGCCTCATTGGAAGCACGTTGTTTTGTGAAGCCTCTGCAGGAGGTGGGTTTCTGGGGTGGGATTTTTGGCCAGAGCACATCTGTAACATCTGCTCACGTTTCAGATGGGGCTCTCCCCTTTCCCACCTTTTTCCCCTTTTTCTCTGCAGCTGGCCAGGCCGGGAAGTAAAATGCTTCAAGTGGAGGTTTAAACCTTTCCCTTTGAGACCTGGCCCTTGCAATGTCTGCTCTCCTCTTGTTTTATTATTCCCAGCCCAATGGTCTGCAGTGCCCACAAACTCATTATTATTGCTTCCTCCTGAAGTCAGCTCTGCTTTTGCTTCCCTGCAGATGAGACCAGCCCAGGAATGGTTGTCCCTGGCTGGGGAGCTGCTGGAGCTCTGGAAAGGAAAAGAAACCAGGCTGGGAGGCTGTAGCATTTTGCTGATTTCCAGTATGATGATCAAACAATCAGAAAAAAAAAAATCCCTTCATAGTATCTGAGTGAGTTATGCTTTTCCTCTAGGGAGGAGGGATGCCGGGGGCTCGGCAACCCCAGTCATGGGAAAACGATGCTGGCAGCCTGCGGGGTTTTGCTTTTGCCTTGTGCGATCCTGACGGGGAGGAGACTTCCTGGGAATGTACACACCGGGTTCAGGAAAACCCCCAATCTCCAAAGGGCTGGGCTGAGCCCCCGCCGTGGCTAACGGGGTGGGAATTGACAGGCTGCCAAGCCCGTGCATTCGGGAGGCTGGTCCCCACCCCAGGGCTCGCTGCCGAAAGCCAACCTCCAGCGATGCCAGCCCACTCCCAGCGCAGGATTTGCATCCTCTGCCTTCATATCTTCAGATGTTCGGTAATTTTAAAGCAGGAGTCATTTCCTTCTCCCACTTCTGCGTGGCCGCTGTGGCACTGGTGGCCCTGGCAGTGCTGCACGGTGGGGAGCAGCCTGACCATGGCTAGGCAGTGCCAGCTTGCTCCCCAGCCGTGGCATGGCTATTTAAATGCCACCCCGCTTTCATCTTCGCCTGGGAGTCTCCCCTGTCCTCACGTTCCTGTCTCCTTTTGCTGAGTTGTCATAAAAATTCACTACCTAAAGGTCTCGGTGCCCGGCTAGCAACCAGCAATGCCCACAGGCCACCGCGGCATCTGGCAGCCTCCGCCGGCAACTGGGCACCGAGCCGGTGAGCTTTACTGGGCAGCCATGGTCTGCAGCTGGCCCTCAGCTCCCAGGGCTGTGAAATACCGGCAGTTTCACTTGGAAAGTGTTGATTGGCAAAAAAAAAGAAGTGTTTTCTGGTGATTTGGTGGTTTCTTCTGTAGTTTGCGGTAGTCGTGTTTGCTTTGTGTTTCTAACCATCGTTAGGTGCTGGTCAATAGTCCTCTCTTTCTCCTCCCCTGGTGTTTTTATTGAAACATGAGATTTTTTTCACTGCAAATATCACCTTGCAGAACTCTTAAGGAAAAAAAATATATGAAAAAAAAAGCCCAACCCCAAAGCAAACAAAAAACCCCACAACTCCGTGACTAGGAACAGTGACCTAGTCTGGGGTCCAGCCCCTCAGGTGACAGCTTGGTCCCAGCAGCTCCTTGCAGAAGTGGGGTTGTTTCTCCCTGCCCTGACTGTAGGGATGGGCTCAAATGCTTTGGAAACCTTCCCCTTTTGCTGGCTTTTGTTTGGTGGTGAATTTGTGGCTGGTCTGTGCTTCTGTCAGCTGGGGATTGTTCAGGTTGTCTCCTCAGTTGCTGCTTGAAAACAGCTCCTGCCACCCCTGTGCTGCTGACTGCCTGGTGGGGGTGCAGACCTTGAGTAGAAAAATCCTTGATAAAAATATGTGATTTGAGAGCAGCAAAGGCTTTTGGTGGTACCATCCAGCTGGAAGAATAGGAGGCTGCTCTGAGTGAGCTCTGCCAGTGGGTGAAGTGGTCAGAGCAGCTTGGGTTTAGGTGTTTGGTGCCACGTTTCCTTGTGGGCATGGATGTGCAGGGGGCAAGAGACCTCTTATGTGTGCTGTGGGGCAAGGTAGAGACCCCCAGTTTGGGGTCTGGAGTGGAAGAAAATCAGGGATGGTATTTCAGGCTGCTTCAAACCTGTATAGGGAAAGGGTCCCATGTGAGAGACAAACTTGTCCTCACCTTTCCTGATCCACACCTGGGTTTGTCCTGGTAAAGGACATGGACACCCCATGAGATGCTCGTTGCAAAAATGGTTTGCCAACCAGCTCCTCCTAGAGCCTCAGGTTTGGATCAGGAGCAGCATGTGGTGACCAGACACAAGTGAAAAACAGGGTCAGGTCCCCAGCCTGCATGTGGCACTGTCCTTGTCCTCTGCTGGGCTGGCCAGGACGGTAGCTTGGCCATGGGTCATGGCATTTCCCTGTCATGGAGGTCCCCTGGCCATATTCATGCCACCCCACCATGCTGGGCTCCATCCTGCCCACCAATTTGCCTGTTCTGGGAGTTTTTCTCATCCCATGGTGGGGAGTAGGGGGGGGGAATTTCATACCGGCTGTGATGATGCTGCCTGACACTGGGACCCACAGCATGGAAACTGCTCCGGTTCTCCTGTGGCTTCCTGTCAGCTGCTGTGGGCTCCAGAAATAGCCACTGCTTGGCCCACTCTGCAGCTGGGCAGCTCATGGCCATCACCACTCTCAGCTGCTTGGGAGGACAGGATGCCAGGTCCCCATGGTGGGCAGTGGACAATGCGGGGCTTGGCAGCACACGCAGAGGAGGAAGGTGAGACCTACCGACAGATGCATCTCCCAGAAGCAGACCACTGCTGAGCCCGTGTGTAATTACCTGCTGCCGAGGCGGGCGTTAATTGCCGCTCCGCTTGCGGATGCTGCCAGGTGGCAGTTGTCATCTGGAAAGTCCCTGCCGCTCCCTGGCAGGCAGGTCATCTAACCCGGTGATCAGCCTGGATCACGCGTGGCGTGAGCGTTAGCCTGAGGTCGAGACGGTTTCGGGTTCAGGCTTCCCCCCTTCCTCTTTCAAAATGTCCCCCTCTTTGGCTCCCTCCAGCTTGTGAGCACCCAGCTTCTTTGGCTGGGGGGGAAGAGCACTTGGGGATGCTGTGGTGGTGTCCCCCAGCAGCTGGCATTGCAGGCAACACACCATTCCCAGCTGGCATCATCCCCAGAGCTGTCTCAGCTGCTGCACTGCCCTGGTTTATAGGAACCTGGCACCAGGATAGTATTTTTAATAAGTTGGGCTGTAATTCACAGCAGCTGCTTTCTCACCCCCAGGAGTTGGGCAAAACCTAGGGACAGGATGCTGCCCACCCGTCCCCAGACCAGACCTCGGCAAGGGGAGACCTTGGGTTACCCATGAGTGCAAGGGATTAAAAAAGCAAATAGCTCGCTGCGTGTGGGTGTTTCCTCTCCTCATACTCCGCTCCTGGCCTGGCATGTGCCTGCTTCTTCCCTGTGCTCTGATTTGGGAAGCCATGCCCTCAGCAGCCGCTTTCTCTGGCTGAGCCAGAGGGCAGAGCAGGTCCCTGCCTGGTTGCCAGGGCTTGTGCCCCCATGGTGCTCCCCAAACTGCCTGCCAGCTGCAGGTTAAGGCTTTTGGAGCTGCAGACAGTGCCTCTCCCCAAACAGCTCCCCACAACCCTTCCTGCCTTCTGAAAATAACCTGTGGCAGGCGGGATGCCCCAGTGACAGTCCCCAGGTCCACACCGGCATGGGTGGATGCTTCTGGGCTGTCTCTCTGTCCCTGTGGGGATGCAGGGGCAGATGGCTGTGACCTCCTTGGGGACTCCTACACCCCAGAGGGGTGAGATCCAGCCCCAAGTGAGGCTGCTGGTGATGCCTCCTCGCATGACACTTCTCATGGCCATGAGTCACCCTGGCACGTTCACCCCAAGCGGGGCTGAAGGGGGAAGTGCCTTCACCTGGGACACTTCTCCTCTGGCTGGTGAGTAGTGAGGCAGCACTGCCTCCACCCGTGCAACAGCCCCGACCCCGTACGGTTAGGACCAGGGGACCACAGCACCTTGTGGGATCAGAGGAAGGTGACACCGTGCTCCATTGTCTTGCAGGGATGACTGGCTGGGAGGCAGGTGACTGAATGGCGGGCATGGAAGGGAGAAGACCTTACCGCATCTATGACCCTGGTGGGGGGACGGAGGAGAATGGACCCACTACCTTTGAGCGGCTGGTGGAGGAGAACACCCGGCTGAAGGAGAAGATGCAGGGGATCAAGTCCATCGGTAACTGCTGGGGGATGAGGTTCACCTTCAGGGCAGCCCACCAAGCCTGGGGGTCTCTTGCCCTGTTGAGGAAGGGGTCTATAAGAACCTGGGGGTCTTGGCAGTGGGGCAGTAGCAAAGCTGTCCCCAACCTAGAGGCTGAGCAGGATGTCTGGGTTTTGTCACATGGGGGTTCAGAAGGAGCAAGGCTTTTGCTGAACTCCTGGTGTACTTTTTGATGGGATAAATGGCTGGAAAAAAGGCAAGTGATGGAGCAAGGTTGGTTTCCTGGAGTCCTGCAGTGGCACATCACAGATGCCAAGGTCTGTCCTGCCTTCGCAACCCCTGTCATGCCAGGGGGTTTTCCTGGGTGCTGGTCAAAGACCCTGGCATTGGGTGCTCCCCACAACAGCAGGGACATGCCAGTATTTAAATGCTCCAGCTGAGTGGTGTCTCCCCCTTTCTCTTCCTTGGCCACCTTCCCCCACCCACCCTTAGTTTTGCTTTCGGTCTCGTGACCCAGCTTCCGCTTTCAAGTCTGGCTTCTGCAGCTGAATTTCCACCTGCCTCGTGATTCCTGTCATGTCACTGTGCCCCTACCTGGTACTGGGACCTACTGGTGTGAGAGCAGGTGCCTGGCATGGGGTGAGAGGATTGCGTTGTTGGTGCCATACCCCAAAGCAGGCAGGCTGCACCCCTGGGTCTACCACCTAGCCTTAAATTCATCTCTTTGCCATTGAATTTGGCTAAGAAGAATTGTTTCTGGATGAAGAAGGACCATGCTGGGCACTGTTCCACCCAAGCAAGGGGCTTGGTGCTGGTGGATGGAGCTGCTGCAGGGCAGGCATTCAGGAAAGGGAGATTGAGCATCTTTCTGTTGTACACCACAGGAGAGCTGCTGGAGGAGTCCCAGGTGGAGGCATCCAAGCTGCGGCAGAAGGCGGAGGACCTTGTGAAGGACAACAAAATGCTGATGACCTCATCTTCCTTGGAGGACCTGGTGGAAACTGGAGGTGGGCTTCACTGAGGAAAGATGACTTGATGGCTTGGGATCCTGAGCTCAGGGGAAGGGAGAGGGTGTGAAAGACTTTGGTGAAGGTTTCTTGCACTCCTGTCATCTCAAAACACTGCTGTCCTGCCTTCTGGTGGGAGCTTTCTGTCCTGTCTCCATAGCTTGGGGTAGAAACCACCCATTGGTGCCTGACCTTGCAGGGTGCAAGCTCTCTGCATTGCTGCACCAGGCAGAAAGATGCTCTGCTTTCCAAAATGTTCATTGCTATGTCCTCTCCCCTCTCTGCAGCCGTCGTCCCTGATCCCAGCTCCACGCAGGCCGTCCCAGGCAGCACCCAGCCGGACATGGAAAGACGGAAGTCTCCTCCAAGTGTGAGTCTGGTGAACATTAGAGCTGGTGCTGGCGTGGGTGGAGGGAAAACCCTCCATCTGGTTAAAGCAAAAGGAGGCAGCCTTTAGTTTCTAGAAATGGGGATAAATCCAGAGGGGCCAGCTTCCCTGCTGTGCTCCCATCCCAGCTGTCCCTGTCTCCACGTGGTGGGTGTCCTGTTCTCCCAGAGAGAACCTGACCTGGCTGTTTCCCCTCGCAGGGATCCTCCTCGGAGTTCGAGATCATTGCTATCGAAGCGCAGGGGTTTCCCCAGGAGAGCGGGAGAGCGGTGAGTGCCCTGGTACCTGCAGGATTTGGTGGGCAGCAGGTGGAGAGTCGAGCTGGTTGGTGTGGTGGTGGTACTGGGGACATGGAAGGGTGTGCAGACAGGCAGCGTAGCTGGCAGCAGGCCCAGGCAGGGCTGGGACAACCCATGTCCAAGTGGCCCTTGGGCAAAGGAGGGACAAACTGTGCCCATGTATTCCTAGGTGAGTGGAGCCAGCCCCACGTGTGGCCCCAAGGACAGTGCTCCTGTTGCGGTGCCCAGGCTCTGCCACTGATTGACAGTGAGGGGACCTGGCCAGTCCATGGGCAGGAGGGAACCACACAGCCCCATGGCTGGTCCTCCCTGTGTCTTGCTGGGGTTGGAGGGCCCAGGAGCAATGGCACATGTGTCCCAGCATGTACATGTCCCCAGAGGGGACAATGTGCAGGTTGTCCTCCAAGGGCAAGGGCTCCCGAGTATGAGTGGGCTGCCTGGGCATGGGACCAGCAAAGCAGTCCCAGACAGACAGGGACACTGGTGTCTCCAGGTGCCACGTAACAGTGACAGAAAGGGCTGTGATGACCTGAGGAGCTGTCAGCGATGCTCTAACGCTCATGTTCTGATGCTCCTCACTGTGTGCGAGGACCAGGTCTCTTCTCCAAGCCCTGTCATTGCTGACAGAGTCTACCTCAGCTGAAGTACTTCCCTACACTGCGTTTGCTTCCACCTGAATGTCCCCCTGGCTGGCACTGCCTTCTACTCCAGCTTTTTGTGTCTGCTGGAAGGGAGGGGAGCAGGGATGGGGAGCCCAGGGGGGTGATGAACATCAAGACAATGCCAGTAAGGGGACATGCTGTCATTGCACATCCCTGTTTGCATTGGCCAGAGAGGCTCTAGGAGAGTCTGGGTTGCTGAACCACCCCTGGGGTGCTGCTGTGGGGTGATGAAGAATGGGATGGCATTCTCCAGAGGAGCTGGCTGTGCTGTGCCCCACAAACACCCTCCCATGGCAGTTTTGGGGCTGTAAACCCTGGGACCGGGCTGCTGGGGTCACACTGGGCTCCTGGCCCCACGTGGTGCTGCCTGGGGCATTCCCACAGGCAGCTGGGTGAGTCAGCAGGGCTGGGAACAACGCAGGCAAAGGTGTGCCAACGTGTCCTTGCCTCCCCCTGCGCGGCTGTGTTGTGCCTATAGTGTCTCCTAGGCAATGGAGGAGTTAACCAGCCACACCACAGGAGAATGAGCCCATTGGGGACACCCCTCCTGCGTGGGTGGGGGTGTGCCATGATGATGGTGGGTGCGCCCTGACCTGGGTTCTCCCAGCCACCGTTTAAATGCCCTGTATTGCCCTCTTGGCTGCCACCTGCCAAAGAGCCTGGGTTCCTGGTGCCTTGTGTGCAGTGGTGGGCAGGGGAGCTGCAGAGCCATGCTGGGGGATATGAGGAAGGAGGAGATGGAGGCTGGGGTAAGACATGGCAAACCTCAGCTTCTGGCATGGGCCAGAGCATTCGTGGAAAGGACAGTCTCAGGAACTGGGATTTCACATCCTGGTTTCAGCAGGAAGAGCTCGAGGGGAAGAAGAGATCAGGGTGGAGATGTCTTTGTTGCTATCAGTGAGCTGGGAGTGTGGTCTGCTCAAACTGCCAAGGGCCATGGGGAATCCGTGGGCTGGGAGACTTGCTGTAATCTCTTCCCCCACCCAGGGACTTGGTGTCCCGTGTCCAGCAGCTGGGAATCAAACCTTGACAAAACCAACACAATTTTTCAGCTGTTGCAGAGCCTCTCTGTGCTGGCCCAGCTCCACATCGTGGCTCTGGATGGGCAACAAGCCTCACCTGCCCCGAGAGGGACCTTTGCACTGCTCCTTGAACCAATCTCACCATATTTCATCTCCTCCCCATCTCCAGGACTTGGAGCAGCCGCTGAACGAGGATGCCAACCTGCTGCCCCAGCTGCAGCAGCTGGAGAACACGCTGAGTGGCTGTGCCAAGGAGGCCAGCAAGGACCAGGTCTTCGTGCGTATGGGCTACATGGCCTCTGAGCTCAAGCGCCTGGCCTCCAAGGTGCACAAGAATGAGCAGAGAACATCATTCTTGCAGGTGAGTGAGGGCTGGCCAGGCTCTTCTTGGGGATTTTTGCCCCCCCTTTTTTTTTTTTTTTCTTCCCCCCGCCCCAAGCCTGTCCTGTGCACCCTGAGGTGGACACCCACCTTTGTGACAGGACAAGGTGGGTGGCCAAGGAGGCTCCCAGAGCTGACAGCGGTCCTCATGCTGCTGGTCTTTGCTCCTCAGACACTGTGTGAGACGCTGCACAGTGAAAACAAGGAGCTACGAACCAAGCTGGAGAGGGACCTGGAGCAGAGAAACCAGGCACTGGAGAAGCTCAGGTGAGTGTGGCCAGCAGGGAGGGGGGATTGGGCTGTCCCGGGTTCTTCTTCTCGCTGACCCATCCCTTCCTGTCTGCAGGTGTGAGAACCAGGAGCTCCGGAGGATGGTGACGCTGAGCAACCAGGACAATGGGAAGAGGGAAGCTGCCGAGCAGCAGCAGGTGAGGGAACAGCATTGCCCTCAGAGAGGGCTGGGAAGGAGGCAGGGAGCCCGCTGACGCATCAGCAAAGGTGGCCTCATTTAAAAGGGGCCCCCAGTTCATCCCAGTGTGACCGGCAGGACTTCTCAGGGTCTCAAGGGGATGGGGGAGGCCGTGGGAGGGGAACTGGCTTGTGTTTAGCCGGCCTCGGGCACAGCCTCCGCAAAAGCCCTGAGGGTCCCCCCCCGTGCGCGTCCAGCAGAGCGGGGCTGCGGTGGAGAAGGCACCGGGCAGAGGAGAGCTGGAGGCCAAGGAGAAGAAGGTGAAGATCCTGGAGCACCAGCGCAGGGAGGTGAGGACCAGGCTGGGAGGGAGGCACGGCCAGGAACAGGGTGGGAGCGGGCGGCAGGGAGCTGGGATGGCATGGGGAGACCGGGGCAGGCCTGCGGAGCCATGGGGAAGCGCTGCTGGAGTTGAGATCTCCATCCAGCTGATCCCTGAGGTGCTTTCACAACGGGAGGCTGCTGGGGAACTGCCATGGCTGGCTTGGGACAGGGATTGGGCTCCCATTCAGCCATCCCTCTCTCCCCGCAGCTGCTGGAGGTGAATAAGCAGTGGGATCAGCACTTCCGAGCCACGAAGCAGAAGTATGAGCAGAAGGTAAGGCTGGGTGCTGGCTGGGAGGAGGGAAGGTTTTGGGACTGCCTGTACCTCCTTTCCCCCTGGTGTGGATCCTTCCAGAGAGGCCAACATCCCTGTTCTTTCCCAACAGGTTACAGACCTGCACCAGGAGCTGGCTGAGGCCCGGAGGGCATTGACAGAGATGGAGTCAGAGCGGGAGCAAAAGCAACGGGATTTTGATCGCAAGCTGCTCCTGGCCAAGTCCCGGATCGAAACAGAGGAGGCAAGTCCCATGGGAAGGGTGGCAGGGAGCTGGGGGACTGCTGGCCGTGTCACCCTGCCCTGGCTGATCCTCCATCCCTGGGTCCTGCAGGCAGAGAAGGAGAGGCTGGCCATGGAGGTGAGGGACCTGCAGCAGAGGATGCGGTTCCTGCAAGAGCAGCTGGCTCCCGTCACCAGGCAGCGGGAGTACCAGGAGAAGGAGATCCAGCGGCTGAACAAGGTGGGGACCAGGGCACAGCCCCTCCCTGCAAAATGTCTGTTATGTCCTCCAGCATCTTCTCCTCTCTCAAATCCAAAACTGACCCTGATCAATCCCCTCCTGCCCCCCTCTTTGGCCATGTGGGAATTTCTGTCATATGATGTCCACCACATCTCCTTAGGCTCCCAGGAAAGGAGGATGGGGACTCTGTGGTCCTTCCTGCTCTCGCCCAGATATACTCACTTCCCATGCTGGGCATCTGCACATAGACCTCTGGAGATGTCATGGGCACAGCAGCTTGCTCTAACCCCCCCCTCCCTGTTCCCCTTCCTCCTCTCCAGGCGCTAGAGGAGGCTCTGAATGTCCAGGCCTCGCCACCACCTATCTTTGCCAGCACCATGGAGCCAGCTGGGACCATGCCGCAGCAGGAGCTGCTGACCCAGAACGAGCTCCTCAAGCAGCAGGTAGGACAAGACAGTGCAGCTCCTTCTTCTGTGGAGGTGGGAAGGGAACTACATGCCCTGGGACCGCCCCCTGAGCAAAGAGCCCAGCATGGCCAGAACCAGCCCAGCAGCCCCAGCTAGGTGTCTATGCCACAGTGGTGGGGAGGGGGGGACTGAGCTCAGCATCTACCAGGCCTTCAGCTGGAGTGACCACAGACATGGGCCATCATGCCAGCCTTCCTGCCTGGGGCTTGGTGTAGCTGGTGGGGCCAGGGGTGGAAATGCAGTGATGGGGGTTGTTTGGGGGAGGTGTTCACTCTCAGCCAGGTGCACCCATACCCTTCCATTCTACCAGGTGAAAATTTTTGAGGAGGACTTCCAACGGGAGCGGAGTGACAGGGAGAGGATGAATGAGGAGAAGGAAGAGCTGAAGCAGCAGCTGGAAAAGCTGCAGAAGCAGTTGGTCCTCTCCAACAACCAGGTGAGCAGTGCTGGGTGCTGTGGGCAGCAGCTTGGGAGCCCCATGTCTCCCCCAGGTACATCAGAAGTGCTTGTCCCCAGTGTCATGGCCCCCGTACCCATCTTGGAGCAGGAGTTAAAGTGGGACAGAAGGGGCAGAGTGGTGATTTTGCTGCCATTTTTCACTGCTAGAGCATCTCTTTTCATTTTCTCTTCCTTCTATCCCACTCCTGGGAGATTGCCATGGGGGGGGACATACGGGTGTGGGCATTCCTGTGGGGCATCACAGCATTGGGGGTGGCAGAGTGGGCACTGCCCTAACCCCCACTTTGCTTCCAGCTGCGGGCCTCCAAGGATGACTGCCAGAGGGAGAAGGAGGAGAAGGAGAAGCTGAAGAAGCTGCTGAAACAGCACAAACAGGTAGGGGTGGAGGAAAAACCCTTCCCGGGTGAAGGCTCTCATCTCCTGTTGAGGGGCAGCTCAGAGCCAGGCGATGGTGGTGGTGGTGGGCTGTCCTTGAGGTTCTCCCCAGCATCTCCTTGGCTCCTTGCAGGCTTCTGGAGAGAGGCTGCACGCTGAGCCACTGCCAGGGCCACTGGGCCCTACCTGCCCCATGTACCAGTACCAGTACAGTCCCCCCGTGGCTCACCCCATGTACCATGGCTTCGACGAGTGGCAGCAGATCCGATACCCACCAGCAATGCCAGGCGAGCACACACCAGGACAGAACTTCCACCATTTTTCCCCGGTGAGTGTCTACCCATGCCAGCACAAGGGTCCCATGCAAGTGGGTCTGGGGCTCGCTGCCAAGCCAGTGGCTCCTCCAGGGTCACCAAGCAGGGAGCTGAGCACATGTGTCCTGTTGGCATGTGAACACTCAGCCCTCTTCCTCCCTCTCCTCCTCCCATCCCGGCAATTGAACACAGAGTGCAGCCTAATGATTCCCATCCCTGGTAAATCACTGTTTCTGTTCCCTCTCCTCCTGCAGCCCGAGTACCCCTGGCGACCACCCTGTGCCATGGCTCGCAGCCAGAACACCCAGGCAGTAGCTGGGGTGAAACCAGTCCCCAAGGACTTGGGTAAGGCTCAGACCCCTGGTGAGGGGAAGGGCCCCTGTCCATCACCCTGGGAGCCCCAGCTGGCTGGCCACACACTTGGGGGAAGGATGGGGGGTCGGGCGGGGGGGGGGGGGAAACCTTGACAGGCAGGGACTGTTTCCCTTC
>VXBJ01001451.1:459897-495861 GCA_013400055.1 Nycticryphes semicollaris | reverse complement strand
TTCCCTGCCCAGACAAGAGGCACACAGACCCACCCCAATGGGGCTGGCATCCTGGCAGGAGCTGCCCACACTCCTCTGCCTCATGAGGTTTCTCAGAGGAACCAAGCATCCCATAATGTTTTCCTACAGTTTCAGCAGATATCGGATAGAGGAAAAGCCAGTCCCAGCTGCACATCTGCTGCCACGACCATGACAGGCTCCACCAGCGGATGCTTTTAGCCGAGTCTCCAAATACACAACCAAAAAGCACATGCTTTTGCCCCTTCTTTCCCAACCACCCCGACAGCTGGGACTCCAAAGAAGGAATAACTTTGCCGGCCACTTCCACTCCCTGCTGCTCGCCTGGGAAGAGACGGGGTCACCAGCGAAGGCGAAACCAGCCTGCCTGCCTCATGGGAGCAAGTCGTTTCTAGCTAGACACGTCCTCAAAGTCACACGTGCTGGAGGCCACCATCTCCTCAACGGTCCCCATGAGCTTGGTTGGTAAACAGGAAACAGCGGGTTCACCCAGTGAGAGCCAGGGGTCAGGGTGCTGGGTCACCCTTAGCTCCTGCCTATTTCTCCCCAGCTCTCGGGGTGCCCCATTGTGCTCTGCAGGGTCCCCAGCACAGCGTCCCATGGCTGTGCCCCCCTGCCTGGCAGGCCGGCCATCCCTCGCCACCTCTGTGTCACACAATGCCATTGCGCGTGGGATGAGTCCGTACCCGGTAGATGATGACAGCAGTGGCCGGGCAGAGCACCAGAGACGTCATGATGAGGATGGTAGCCAGAATGATCAAGACGATAGCCCAGATGTCCAGGATGTGTTTGGGGAGAGCGGCGGGATCTGCAGGGTTTGGGAGGTCCATCCTGCAAGGGAGAGGCAGAGGGGTGATGTGGTAGCCCCCTCCATCCCTCCTGTAGCCAGAATCCCCCCGTCACTCTGAGCACCCTGCTGCTTTCTCCGGAGAGATCCCTGCAACCGCATCCAGCCTTGGCCTCTGGCTCCTCTGAGGGTAAAAGGCTTTGGTAAATGCTCCTTCAAGAAGCCCCAGGATTTATAGCCTGCTTTGATGCAGCTGGATAAAAGCCCAGGAAAAAAAACTTCCCCGTTAATTGCTCTTCGAGGAGCCAATGGAGCAATGCCACAAGCGGGCATCCCGCTGGTCACTCACCAGGGGGTCATCAGGTGGAAAACAGCAGGACCAGGGGATCTGGACCCCCCCCCTTTGCTTTGGGGGAGCCTCACACCCCCTGGACACCCCTCCACCCTGTACCTCCTGCTGAGTCACGGGAGTCAATGGCTTAAGTAACACCCCTCCACGGGTCCCGCAGCTACTCTCCAGTCTGCCTGGGGCTTGGGCACCCACGTCCCACCCGGCAGCCGCCCCAGGCTCTGGCAGCCTGGGGGGGGTGGAGGGAGCACGACGACCACCGCAGAGGGGGAGAGGCGGCAGAGGGGAAGAGG
Organism: Nycticryphes semicollaris; assembly: GCA_013400055.1. Taxonomy (NCBI): domain Eukaryota; kingdom Metazoa; phylum Chordata; class Aves; order Charadriiformes; family Rostratulidae; genus Nycticryphes; species Nycticryphes semicollaris. The sequence goes on along the minus strand of VXBJ01001451.1, from coordinate 494,414 downwards.
CGGCGGCAGCTGCCTGCCCTGCCCGCCCAGTACCTCCCTACCTGCAGAGCTGCCCGGCTCCGGCTCCGGCTCTGTCGAGCGCCGGCAGCGGCAGGATCCTCGCCGGGGGGAGGGAGCCTTCGCCCGGCCCCGCCCGCCCCGTCCCGTCCCGCGGGGGGACGGGGGGAGGGAGAGGAGAGGAGGGGAAGAGAGGGAGGACCTTTTCTCTGTACCAGGATCAAGCAAGAGCAGGCTGACGCTCATCCTCCCCCAGGACGAGGTTCCAGCTGGGGGAGACCATCTGAAGCCAAACCCAAGGTCTCAGGTGCCAGGGAAGGTACCATGGGGATCTCTCACAGCGTAACAGCTTAATAAAGGGCTTTTCATAGAATGGTTTGCGTTGGAAGGGGCCTTAAAGATCATCCAGTTCCAACCCCCTGCCACGGGCAGGGACACCTCCCACCAGACCAGGTTGTTCCAAGCCCCATCCAGCCTGGCCTTGAACCCCTCCAGGGATGGGGCAGCCACAGCTTCTCTGGGCAAGTATCTCACCACCCTCACAGTGAATAATTCCTTCCTAATACCTAATCTAAATCTCTCCTCTTTCAGTTTAAAACTATTGCCCCTCATTGTATCACTCCATTCCCTGATCAAGAGTCCCTCCCCATCTCTCCTGTAGCCCCTTTAGGGACTGGAAGGGGCTCTAAGGTCTCCCTGGAGCCTTTTTATCTCCAGGCTGAACAACCCAAACTCTCTCAGCCTGTCCTCACAACAGAGGTGCTCCAGCCCCTTGGATCATCTTCATGGCCTCCTCCAGACCTGCTCTAACAGGTCTATGTCCTTCTTATGTGCTGGGGGCCCCAGAGCTGGATGCAGTGCCCTGGCCTCCTCCTCTACCCCATTCCTGTCCTGCAGGGCTCACATCCAACTCTGAGGCCTGGGGCAAGAGGGAAAAGCAAAACCACCTCCATAAAACCCCAGCAGGGAGGTGACAGCCAGTGTTCCCCAGGGCTTTGGGGCAGGACTGATTTACAGAGACACAGGCAAATAGCATCTCCCAGAGAGGCAGCAGACCTTGGCACACCAGGCTGGGAACAGCGTTTCTGCTGCCCAGTGGAATATTCCACTCCATCTGCAATGCTGAAGGGCAAAGCCAGCAGCAGCTATTCCCAGCCAGCTCTGGGAAGCAAGGAGGGATGTTCTGATTTTCTTGTCGGGACAGAAGCCCAATGTCACCCTCAGTGAGACCCACACAGTGCATCCTTTACTCCAGCCTTTTCTGGAGAAACCTGCCAGATTTGCTGTGGCAGAAACCACTACCATATGCTCTCAGACACCCCTGGCCTCTGGACACTGCCCAGGCAGTCAGCTTCCCCGGGAGCAGTGCACAAGCAGCCAGCATCCTCCCTGCCTTCCCAACAGCTGCTGCTGTCGGATAAAAAGCACACGGAGGTTTTATCACAAGTGGCAGCGGATCCTCATGAGCAGGGGTTTCCTCTGGAGCTTCATGGGCACAGGCCAAGGGCTGACACAGGCACAGCATCCAGAGGCCTTGCATTTTCTCTGCCAATCCCACAATATGGGGAGTTTGCTCTTGTCAGGATCCCGTCTTAGTAACCCTGAGGCTAAAGACAAACAACCTTCGGGGTATGAAGAAGTCTGGGCACCTTGTGGGTTCCAAGGGGAACACGTGGCAGCGAAACAAACGTCAGCAAAGGCTCAGGGAAAGAGAAAAGCAGGGGGAAGGCATCAGAGAAGCTCTGAGATGTGTGAAGGGGCCGGGCTGGCGACCCTGGCCCTGCTCCCCATCGCAGCCCCGAGGAGCACCTTTCCACGGGCCACAGCTCCGCTTCCCCACCACCACAGCGCTCGGTCCCGCAGCGTCCCGGAGGAAGCAAGGACAGAGAGTTCGGCCGCAGGCACCGACACAACCCTCCCTGGCGCCGCCCAAGCCCGGCGCCCACCAGCGGCCATAACGCGCCGCCGCCACCCTCTCATCCCTCCGGCGTCACGTGGGGGCAACGGCGCGGTGACGTCTGACGGCGGCGGCGCGGCGGTAGCCGCCTCCCTGCCAAGATGGCGTCGCTGCTGCAGTCGGAGCGGGTGCTGTACCTGGTGCGCGGCGAGAAGGAGATCCGGGCGCCGCTGTCGCAACTCTACTTCTGCCGGTACTGCAGCGAGCTCCGCTCCCTGGAGTGTGTCTCGCACGAGGTAACGGCGGCCTGGCCGCGCCGCGCCCCCAGCCCCGGGTGGGATGGGGCGGGACGCTGCCCTCTTTGTGCACAGCGATTGGGGGGCTCACTTGCCGCTCCTTCGTTGCCTGCCTTCCTATTGGTTGATGGAGCGGTTAAGGGGTGGGCACAGCGCCTTGATGGAGCGGGGCGATTGGCTTGGGAGGAGGAAAGGGGCAGTGCCTTGCGTTGGATTGGCTCTGCCTGCCCGTCCGTCGGCGGAGTTCGGTCTGTGATTGGCTGAGACGCGCTTACCAGGGGTGGGGGCTGCTCTAAGAAGCGTATTCTCCTCATGGAAGAGGGGGGACCCCCTCACAGGGCCCCTACGGGTGGGAGCGGCCCCACCGTGGGGCCTGGCCCGGGGCAGTGGGGACCGCCCCCTCCCTCGTTACCTCTCCGTGGGGCCCGGCCGGGGTCAATGGGGACTCCACTCCGCAGCCCTCCGTGGGTCAGGCCCGGGCAGCGAGGCCCCCATCCAACCCCTCCCACACACCCATCCCCATCGGGCCAGGCCGGGGGCGGGGCAGGGACACCCACAGACCCGCACCACCCCGTAAGGGCTCGGCCTGGGGTGAAGACCGAGCAGGGCCCGGGGCACCCACGCCCTTCCCGGGCTTGGGCTGGTGCTGTGTCACGGGGGAAGAGCTGCGCTTGGCCAGCCCCCGGGATTTGCCGTGTGTGTGCGGGGCGGGGAGGGGGGACACAGCATTTGCTATCGAAGTGACAAAACCCACGCCTGCAGTGGGCGTCGTGCTTCTGTTGGAAATTAATTCCTTGTCGAGAGTGTGCTTGGTGTGAGCCTGTCTCCACCTGAACAGGCTTTGTTCCCGCGTTACGCTGTGGGATTTCAGCCGTGGAGGCTTTGTTCTTTTTCTGGGAATGGCTGTGGTCTTAACCCGGTGCTTGTTGGCCTGCCAAGAGCACTGATTTGTGCAGAGCAGAACACAGGCGAGCCCTCACCCTGGGGCTTGCTCCTACCACTTCACACGTCATCATAATAAAAGTGGTAAAATTTGATTTTTGTGAAAGTCTGGGTGAATTAAGAAATTACAGTAGATTAGGAAAGCCTAAAAAGAATGACCACACAAAGCCAGGAAATAGATTTGTCACCAGGCTGCATCCGTCATGAGTTCTTCATAATGTGACGAATGCAGTCATTGTGCATTTCTGTGTTTAACAGTAAATTTGGTTTTATCGTAAGAAAGGAGTCTCCCTTCTTGCTGTTGTTTTAATTAACAGAAGTATTTTGTGACAGCAGACGGATAGAAAATATTTTCTGAAATATATGGATTTCTGACCAGTGTAAGTATGAGGGAAGATTAAATTTAGATGTAAATGGAAAATAGTGTGTTAAAACCTGCTGTTCATGCTGAAAAATGAAATTCTGAAAACTGTAAATGGTTAACACCCAGTTATCCTTTTCCCCTTTACTGGGTGGAGTAGTTCAATCTATGCTGATTGAAGAAAACATCTGATTTGTGTTACTGAAGTTCAAAATCTGGCTGAGATGGGCTAAGATTTCAGATACTGAAAAATATCTTAAATCTTCCCCTGCCTTCACCCATCCGTTGTCAGACACAAAGCCTTGTTAGATCACGCGGTAGAGTTTGAGGCTGCTGCCAGCAACGCTGTCTAGACAAGTGTCTGCTGGGAAGTGTGAACTGAGTGTCTTGTTCCTCAGGTGGACTCTCACTACTGCCCCAGCTGCCTGGAGAACATGCCGTCAGCTGAAGCCAAGCTGAAAAAGAATAGGTAAGGTTGCTTTGGCTCTTTTCGTCAAGACTCTGTGGTTTAAACAGCTCCTTCCCTAATCAACACCCGACTGCGTGTATCTGAAGCTCTCTTCAAAAATTGTATTGTTTCTGGTTACGTTTTAGTCAGTTTTGGGGAATAAATGTCTTTCTGTGATGTATCACGTGCTCTTCATGTTCTATTTTCTTTGGTGACCTGCTCTCATAATACAAATATCACCAGTATTTCTCACCATCGCCATTCTTATGTTGACTCTGAACCCCTCCTGTTTCTGCTGATGGCTCTGTTGCTCTTTTTTCCCTAATGCATAGGATGAAAAGCTCTGTTAGTTTAATCTTGATTTGCTTGCTGAGGGCCTTTTTCTTCCCCTGGGATCCTTGTCAGAACGCTGTCTTATAGATGTTCCTCTTTACAGGTGTGCTAACTGCTTTGACTGTCCCTGCTGCATGCACACCCTTTCCACTCGGGCCACGAGCATTCCTGCTCCACTCCCTGATGACCCAGCCAAGACTACCATGAAGAAAGCATATTACTTGGCCTGTGGATTTTGCCGCTGGACTTCCCGGGATGTGGGCATGGCAGACAAGTCTGTCGGTAAGTGACAGTCGAAGAAGGCAGAAAACTGAGTAACAGCGGGGAACCCAGTTTGTGTTTTGAAGGTAACAGATAATCAAATCAGTTTCTGGTCGTGTGATAAACGTAATATCTGCCTAGGTTTTGAGTCCTAGTTGGAAATTCGCAGGAAAACAGTTTGTTGCTGCAGTCTCTCAAGAGCTGAGATGAGTTAGTGGAACATGTGACCCACTCCCATGCTTGTGTTACCTTACTAGAGAGAAAGCTGTCAAATGAGAGGCTTTTTCAGTTGGTGTGCCCTCTCCAGGGTTGAGATCTTGTTTGTGTACCTTCAGAGCCTTTGAAGCAACTCAGTCTGACAGCATAAACATCTAATTTGTTTCCCATCCCTTTTGTTCACTTTAGCTTATTCTAGAGTTGTTAGTGTTTGTAATTGGTTTTTCTCTTCAGGGCACTGCTGGAACAAAGCTTTCATCTAATTCTTGGTGCATAAAACATGCAGAAAATACTGTCAGGCTCCAGAAAGGGGACTGAGTAGACCAAGCAGATCCTCTGACTGCCAATGTTGATGTAAATGAAGACTGAGAGTTGCAGATGCAGGGTCATGGCAGCCAGTAAGAGAGAGTGTTCTTGTAAAGTCATGTACCTGCTACTAAAGTGACTTGTAGGTGCTGTTCTGAGAACCTCTCCAACAGCATTTGTGTAAAAACACAATACAAAGGCTGGTGAAGCTCCTTCAGCCCGAAAAGCTTTCAGAGGTTTGCACAGGCATGCAGGAACTTGAAGAGCTGCAATGCAGTGAAAACAGGGAATGCCATATTTCACAAGTAAAACCGAGATAGTTGAGTGTTAGATGGGGTTTCTGTCTGGAGTCTGGAAATTGTCTCCTGAGAACTTGTTTTTTCTCTTTCTTGTGCAGCTAGTGGTGGCTGGCAGGAGCCGGAGAATCCTCACACACAGAGGGTGAGTGAAGGGAAAGGCCATATTTAGGCTGAGACATATCAGCCACCAAGGGCTGTTAGTGACACCAGGCCGTCTCAATCACTTTTTCTACATCTATATAATCCTTCAGATACCAGTTCCTAATCTGCACCTTGACTGAATTCAATGGAAGAAAGGCCTCTTAAAGGCTCTCCTGTGGATATCTCAGTATAAAATCTCGTTTTCAGAAGAAACTCAGTTGAAAACATCGTATCTAATAGTGCTGTTAAAACGACACCACTGAATATGCTGTGTATGTATGTGAAAAAAAAAGCTGTTTTCTGATCAAGAGTGTGTCTAGGATCTGGAAAACAGAGCAGCCCCTTTACTACCCTTCCCTGTCACCAGTGAGGGCTCGACACTAAATGTGATCTGCCGCAGCTGGGGGGAAAAAAAAGTGCTCTTTGCTCTGCTAATCCAAATTGCTTGGTTTTGACCACTCTCCAGTTCTGGAAAACGTGTGAACAAAGTCTCAGTTGCCTGACTACAAAGGGAGAACGGGACACTGCTCTCCAATAGATGTCATTCCCAAAGGAGGGTCAGTTTGTCACCCGCAGCGTGGGTTAAGGGATGTATATCCTTCAAAATACAGCTAGTTCTAGGAACAGAGTGAAACAAGTGGTAGAAACCCCAGCTTGTTCACAAACGAATACTGCAACCGGTCTGGCGTTTGTTCCCTGCTCACTAGGTGTCTCTTCCTTTTCATCCCTCCAGATTAACAAACTGGTGGAGTATTACCAGCAGTTGGCCCAGAAGGAGAAGATTGAGCGGGACCGGAAGAAGCTGGTGCGGCGCCGAAACTACATGCCCCTGGCCTTTTCGGTGAGCCAGGAGCGCAGCACTCTCAGAGCAGGAAAAGTGGTGCACAAGTACCTCAGCTTGGAAAATTAGATAGTTGGTAGCACAATAGGGCGACTCAGCTCTGGGTTGTTGGTTTTGGTTTTTCTTCTTTATTGAGAACAGTGCAAAGAAAATCTGCTAGGGCACATGGGTTTCTTTAGGGACAAGTAGTTTTACACCCATTATCGTGCATTACATTGCCCCTCTTTCTAATTGTCCTCTCTGATAATGCCAGAAAGGTTTATATTTGCCATGCAGAGAATAAGAGATCCAGCAGTGAAATGCGGTGCAATTGTAGTCAGGATACCAGTAGGAGCTCTTTCTCAGGACAGCTGTGTAGGACAGCTCAGTAACAGTTAGGTCAGGATTGTCTGGCACTTTTCTGCATGAAATCTCAACTGAAATTAACCTTAAGGCTTGGTTGTGGCCTGAATGATTTGTTTATTGTAACTGGCAGGTAAATGCTTACTTTGTTTAGCTGGGTGACTGCATATGCTTGCTACTTCTCAATTAACTGTGCTTGCTCTGTGCCCTTGCTTGTGTCTTATGGCTGCATTTTTTGTCTCCGTTGCTACCTGCTGCTATTTTGGGGGCTCTCCACAGCAACACACTATACACGTAGTGGTAAGTCTTTTCACAGTTTCTGCTGGTGTTAAAGCTCTCACGGTACCAACTGAAGGGCAGTAGCAGATCCTACTCTTCGCCGTGCCTCAGGGCCTCTGGCTTGGATGTGCCTAGAACAAACCCACGTGAAGGCTAAAGAGTTAGAGGGTAACAGCTGTTATTAATAACAATTTTTGTTAGCTTACAAACAGGGCAGTGTCTTTGGGTAAGTAACGCACACTTGGAAAGCAACTCTTCACAAAGCTTGGTTGAGACGCAGCTGTCTGTCTGCCTGAGGCAAATGGCACTAACATTAGTCTTCTGCTCCATGAAAGGTCAGCAGGGTAGGCTGATGCTCAGATTTCTCATTTGGTCCGAATTCAGGTTTTCCATCCTGCCCAGAAGGCAGATTTCTGCCTCCAAGCACCCTGTGTACAATTCCACTGTAGAAAGCAGAGGAGTAGCTAAGCTATTCCTGCCAATTGGCGGTGCCTGGCAAGAGAGACCTGTAGGTGATGAGGCTTGTTGTAGGTTGGACCTTCCAGCTGCTTCTAGTAGCTCTGCAGAGCATTTCAGATGGACACGTACCCACAGCGACCCAGTTCTTTCGGCAGTTGAGCTCTCATCCTGCGCTACTTGACACACAATTGCTCTGAAGAGAAGATCAAGGGAAAAATGTGTCAGTAGTGCAGGCTGGTGATTTAAGGAAAGAGCAAAAGCTTCATGAGCAGAAGCCACGTACAACTGTCTCTCCCAGGGCAGTGTGGTGGTAATTGTTTTCTCTTTACTAACAGTCTGAGCAGAAGGAAAAATCTTGGGAAGCACTAAATACGTATCCTTTTTTGCTTTCCTTTGCTTGTCTCCCTATGCTTGTCATGCAGCTCGAAGGATGAGTTTGCAGGAGGAATTTTGTCCCGGCAGGAAACACACTGGAAGCTGACAGTTCCTTTTTCCCTTGTAGGACAAATACGGCTTGGGAACCAGGCTTCAACGCCAGAGGCCCGGAGCACCGATCAGTGCCCTCGCTGGACTCTCGTGAGTCTCAGGGTTGGGGCTGTCCTTGTGGGAAGGATAGGAGTTATAGACAAGAGAGCAATAAATCGACTTCAGAAAGATGATGAACCACATTAGCAGAGAGCAGTGAAAGGAGCTTTCTTCTTTGGAGCATCAGGGAGATGTCAAATCCTCAGGCACCTCTGTGCAACTGCTCCAGATGTTTTGCTTTCTTCTGGTAGAAACAAGTGACTGCTCACTTCCTTGTGCAGTTACTGTTGCCTTGCAATCTCAGCTCTCGCTGCCTTCTGTGTTATAATGCAGTTACTGCTGTTGCTGTCTGTCAAGAGCACACATGCTGTCTTCTTTGACTGAGTTGTCCTTTACTTTGCTTCAGGCTGAAAGAAGGAGAGGACCAGAAGGAGATCAAGATTGAGCCAGCTGATGCAGTGGAAGAAGTGGAACCCCTTCCTGAGGATTACTACACAAGACCAATCAATCTGACAGAAGGTAACACCTTAATATTCTGTCACCTTTTGCCCTTACGTTTTACAACAGGGGCAGTGCCTGGAAACTCATCAGTGGGGTTGCTAGTGGCCTGAGGTTCTAGCAATTTTTATGCTGGGATTGAAGTGGTGTGAAATTTGTGACTTTTTAAAATGGTAACTTTGAATGCAGCCTCAGCTTCATGTTGTAGGTGGAAAGTTCAGAGCCAAGTACGTCAGGTCTCTTAACGGTTGTTTCATTTTCTTGCTGACTCTGCATGTGAACTGTCAACTTGTGAATGGAGAAAAAAGCTGACGTCCTTTTTCAGATAATAGCAGGAAATAAGGAAGTAGCTGAGCTACCAGGGAGTTGGAACCAAAACCCAACTGTTAAGAAACAATTGCGTGTTACTTTGACATCAGCTCGGACCAACTTGCGTGCACCTGCCAGTTATTTAGCTGGCTCATGATTTAATCAGCAAATATTATTAAATGGTCAGTGAAGCTTGGGAGCCAACGGGATGAAACAGCAGGTGCAGGAAGGGATGTGGACGTCCCTCTGAGTCCTCCAAGCAGGACAGATGTTCTTGGTAATCCTGCAGCCCTACAAAGTCCACCGATATTAATTAATTCGTGAAAGGTTTATGGAAAGCAGTGTTCTTATGGAAAGGGGGAAGATCATCTTGATCTCCTTTTCTCATGGGACTGTCAGCGCTGTGAGAGTATGATGTTGGTAAAGAATCAACTTCTGTGGTTCCCCGCAGTGCAGTAAAGGCTGCCAGGTGGCTTACTGCCTGTTAGATGCTGGGGACAGTGAGGAACCTGATTTTTGGGAAGAAACCCACGGGAAGTTTGGCTGCTGGAGTTCTTTGCCTTGGGAACTATGTACTCACTAATTCCATGCGTGAGTCCAAGTTATGCAGACTCCTGGCTGAGAAGCTGTGTATTGTACTCGTGCAGCACCCAACTGCGAGGGTAACAAAGCTATGAAAACTCATGTGCCCTTGAGGGGGAAAGAATTTGTTTCCTAGCTGATTACAAAATTGCATTTCCACCCCAGCTGAGCTTTGAATAGGAGACCAAGGTCCCTTGTTTCTCCTGGGCTGGCGCTGATGTTGCCCTAGTGTGACCGTGCCCAGTCAGGGCAACCCTTTATACAGCTCTCCCTTTGCATTCATTCGCTGCTAGAAACAGTGATACTTGCCAGTGGCTTCTGACTTACTGGGTGTGGGTGAAATTAAGTTTTGTAGAGATTGTAGCACGTCCCCACACAGTGCACGGGGTACTTGCCTCTTGAGGCCAGTACAATCAGGCCTCTCGAGTTTCAGGGCCTGGGTGAGACATTAAGTTGGTCTGGCTTTTTGTTGTGCACCCAGTGACGACTCTGCGTCAGCGTCTGCTGCAGCCTGACTTCCAGCCCATCTGTGCTTCTCAGCTCTACCCACGTCATAAGCATCTCCTGATCAAACGCTCGCTGCGCTGTCGGGTAGGTAATTAAATTTTAAAAAGCGGATTTACTAGGCCCACAGAACTTGCATTCTGGGAAATGAGCTGTATATTTCTTTTTAAGAGAAACTGCTCAAACTCTTGTGGCTGTTGAAAACTCTTACCCGAATTACTGGTTACAGCACTAGGAGATGAGGGGAGGCTGTTGCATTTCTGATATGATGAAGGTTGTGAAAGGGGAACAACATTGTGCAAGATGCATAAAGAGGCAAAGAGTCTGTGTGCTCTGTGTAGCCAAGAAATTGTAGAAGGCTGACAGAGAAGAACAATAACAAGATTTAAACAAAAGAAGAATCACAGAAGAATCACAGTCAGAACTAAAAAAAGTCCTGCTATTACTAAAGACAAAAATCGAGTCAGCAAACAAAATAGTAGTGGGAGGTAGTGCTGAATACCCTTGCCCTTAGAGGGAAGGCAGAGAGAGAATGTTTCACAGAAGAGAAGAGCTGGGAAGTGAAGAAAGGCAAGAGTATCAAAAATTGTGCTGTTGGCTTGCTACATGGTTTTCAAAAAGCTGCTTGCTTTCTCAGTGAAACAGGGTTATTTATCTAGTTCCCAAAGTAATAGAGTCATATTCTTTTAAGCATATTAAGCAATGTTCTTTCTTAAGTATTTAAGATGTAGAATGCTCTGCAAATGCAGAATAAATACTTTCTCAGTAATAGGTAATGTCAGGCTGAGGCTGTATTTAGAGGGTAGCCTGTGAATAGCTCAGTCTTGAGTGCCAGCTTTTGGGGGTTTTTTAGTGGGTTCTGGGGTGGAAGTCGAAGGGCTTGCGGGTATTTGTGCCGCCTTCTGCTGCAGTCAGGGAGCATCTGAGTATTTTTAAGCTGGGTTCCAAATCTCATGTTTCTGAGGTCGTGCTGAAATTACTGATTATCAGCAATGCTACGCACACCCCAGGGTAGTTTTTGTCTGTGTTCTTCTGGAGGCCCTTAGTGCCTTGGCTAATGGCATGGTGATTCTTTTGGTTTGTGACCACACACTGCCTTTGTGCACTGACTGAAATATCTTTGTCTCTAGAAATGTGAACATAACCTGAGCAAACCAGAATTTAATCCAACATCTATCAAGTTCAAGATCCAGCTGGTTGCTGTGTAAGTAAGATTACGGGAACTGGGGAGAACAACCACCTAGTTGTGCTTAGTTAATGCCTTCTATGTTCATTTCTTTTGTACTCTTGGTTTGACCTCTTGAATGATTGTGACATCTCAGGATGGCACAATCACCTTTTTAATATATACAGCTTATCTGTAGTAGCTTTGCTTCCTGATCTTCTAAAAAGCTTAAAGTTTGCTGAAGATTACAGCAGTTTGAAAAAGATATCGCATGTTGTGCCAGCCCCGCACAGAAGCAGGAGTTTGTAGGATTAGGTTTATATAGCAAAAGGGCACTTCCTTTTTCTCTTTCATGTAATCTAATCTCTAATAGCGTTGAACAAATTAGCTAGATGTCTCTGAAGACATCCTTCTGCTTCAAGAGGAGGTGATGGAGAGCAAGACAGTCCGTCATGGCCGTTTGCTTTGTTCTTGTTGTAGTAATTATATCCCTGAAGTGAGAATCATGTCTATTCCCAACCTGCGCTACATGAAGGTCAGTACTTTTTTTCCTTGAAATGTGTGAGACACAGCCAGGAGGGGTGGGATGTGGGATCTTTTTGGTAGGTGACATGATGTGATGATTGTTCCCCGAGGGCCGTGCTCGCTCCACGTAGAGAGGGTGCAGGGTTTAAGGGAGTGGTCGGAATAACACTGCGTGGGCTTGTCGCTCCGCATGAGCAGATTACCGTGCGGTGTGATGTTTGGCACCACAAGCACACGCCAATATCTAAAGAATAAAAGGTGTGGAGCTGAGATCTTGGCTAGATTCCAAAGCCGTGTATTTCTTCTATTGAGAGAGTGCTGCACGGCACTGGCATCTTCCTTACAGACTGGGGGTGGTTGTTAATCATCCCTTGAGCGTACGTGGTGCAATTTTGGAAGGTGTTGATCAGCCACAGAAGATGGAGGTGCTAACAGTAACGGTGAATGTTAAAGAGTAATTGCTTCTTGAACTGTGATTCCTCAATCCCCCCAGGAGAGCCAAGTCCTCCTGACTCTGACCAATCCAGTGGAGAACATCACACATGTCACACTGCTGGAGTGCGAGGAAGGAGACCCTGACAACATCAACAGCACTGCCAAGGTATTGTGCCCTCCTGCTGCATGACACCAGGCCTTTTCCAAGACTTCCCTCTCCAGTTATCCTTTCACAGGTCACACTTTTCATATGTCCTTTGGTTCCTGCTGACTGTGTTGTGTTTTCCTCCTCGGAGCTTTAATGACTGTCACCAGTGTAAACCTCAGCTGGCTTCAACTGGAAAATTGTCTTTTCATTGAGATCCAGAACCCAAGGGAGAAATTCAGGGTTTCACTGGTGGAGCGGTAACTAGGTGGTACCAGAGGAGAGGAAAACCCAGGATGAATTGCATTTCTGTTAAACCCTAGTAAAGCAGCTCTCTGAAACGGAAGGCTCTCTGCTGCTTGTAGAGTAGGTGTGATCAGTGCTTCTCTTTGTGCTGTTTCAGGTGGCAGTTCCTCCCAAGGAGCTCATTCTGGCTGGCAAAGACGCTGCGGCAGAATATGATGAGCTGGCAGAGCCTCAAGACTTCCAGGATGACCCTGAGTGAGTGTGGTCTGTTTTGTGGGAATCCTGTTCCTTAAATATTTAGCATTTCAACCAAATAACTTCATTTCCTCTCAGTCTTCAGCATGTTTGGTTTGGTTGTGATTTATTATTTGTTTTAAGTTCTTTTGGACGGGGGTGACACCCGACCTCTTCTCAGCAATGCAAATGTTTCTGCTTGTGGGCTGTTCAGGAGACATTTGTTCCCTCTGAGGCAAGGTGTGTTGTCACAGCAGCTGAGTTGTAGGTGGTGGCACTAATTCTCTCCAGGAATACTCTGTGTAATCCTTCCCTTTGCAAGGCAGAGGGTTCATGGGAACGGTGAGGACTACGCAGTAGGGTCTGTGTTGGTGCTGCCTCCCCCCTTCACAATTGAGCTTGTTCCACAGCCTCTTAGTAACTCAAGCCACGTACTGTGGCCCTTCCCTGTTTCACCACTGGTTCAACGCTCCCACAGCCAAAGCAGGAATGCTCCGTTCGAGGGATGTGCCAGCAGCTGCCAGCGGAAAGAGGGGTACCCATGTTCTGACCGTGGGGCAGGAGGGGCTGTGGTCCTGGTAGACAGCAGGATGACCATGAGCCAGCTCTGTGCCCTTGTGGCCAGGAAGGCCAATGACATCCTGGGGTGTATGAGAAGGGCTGTGGTCAGTAGGTCAAGAGAGGTTCTCCTCCCCCTCTACTCTGCCCTGGTGAGGCCCCATCTGGAATATTGTGTCCAGTTCTGGGCACCTCAGTTCCAGAGGGACAGGGAACTGCTGGAGAGAGTTCAGCGTAGAGCCACAAAGATGATGAAGGGAGTGGAGCATCTCCCATATGAGGAAAGGCTGAGAGAGCTGGGTCTCTTTAGCTTGGAGAAGAGGGACTGAGGGGTGACCTCATGAATGTTTATAAATATGTAAAGGCTGAGTGTCAAGAGGATGGAGCCAGGCTCTTCTCAGTGACAAGCAGTGATAGGACCAGGGGCAATGGGTGCAAGCTGGAACACGAGGTTCCACTTAAATATGAGGAAAAACTTCTTCACAGTGAGGATGATGGAACACTGGAATGGGCTGCCCAGAGAGGTTGTGGAGTCTCCTTCTCTGGAGACATTCAAAACCCACCTGGACACATTCCTGTGTAACCTGATGTAGGTGTTCCTGCTCCAACAGGGGAATTGGACTAGATGATCTTTCAAGGTCCCTTCCAATCCCTGAGATTCTGTTATTCTGTGATCCCTGTTGCATGATGTTGGAATAAACCTCTGAGAACGATTGTTTGAGAACTTGGCTGACCCAGTGTTCTTTTGTTTTCTGCTTTGCAGCGTCATTGCCTTCAGAAAAGCCAACAAGGTTGGAGTTTTCATCAAGGTCACCCCGCAGAAAGAAGAGGGTGAAGTGACCGTGAGCTTCAAGATGAAGCACGAGTTTAAAAACCTGGCTGCTCCCATCCGGCCCAGCGAGGAGGGCGAGCACACCTCTGAGGTCATCTGGCTCACCCACCACGTGGAGCTCAGCCTTGGCCCAGTGCTCCCATAGCGGCTCCCGCCACTGGCACCCCGAGGAGGGCTTGGCCGCAGGATGGACTGTGCGAGGTGGAGGAGGCACCTGGTGAAACCTTCTGCGAGAGCTCCTTTTTGTGCTGTGTGGCCGTGTGCCACGGGCCCCCCGCCGGCAGTTGGCTGAGGGTGCCGTGGTTTGGGATGGTTTGTTCTCTCTCCCCTTGTCGTTAGTGCCCAGGAAACCACCGCTCCGCTTCCCCTCGCTGCCACTTTCACCTCCAGCACGTCTTTCAGCACAGAGAAAGGGCTCGCTTTCTCCAGATTTGCACTACACCCTGCCTGAATTCGGCTTTATCGACAGAAAAGGCCCCATATTCTGTATTATTTCCCCCTTCGTGTCAGCCCACAAACCCCACACTACGTACTCGATAGTGAAGTCATTTTTTTTTTGATGCAGACCTATGCCCTTCCCAAACAAACGTTTTGAGGAGGTGGCCGTGTCTGCTGTGTCACTGACACATTACCGGCAGCAGCACCCTGCTCTGTTTTCTGCTTCCCTGTAGGACACCTCATCTTTGGGGGGGAGGGGGAGGGACACGGGGACCACTGGGACGTCCAACCCTCCCTTCTGGGGCGGGCACAGCTCACTGAGCCGAGGCTGTCGATCTCTTTTCACAAAGGAAATGCTGGGTTTTGCCTTTAAAACTCCAAACTTTGCGTTGCTGTAGCCCCGGTGGGTTGTCCTGGCAGCCCAGGCCTCCTGTGGTCGTTGGTGGGAGGTGGTAGCACCCCAGGAGCTGGGAATTCCGGGTGGTGGCACAGCTCTTTGAGGGAGGCAGGGATGGTCTGGGGAGTCTTCCCGTCAATTAACGTGTGTTAATAGGGGTAGCGATGATGGGGAGGATGAAACCTGCAGAGTTAGGGTTAGGTCTGGTAGGTAAAAAAGTAGAGGCTGTTTGAGTTCTTTTACCAGTTGGGGGGGTGTAAAGGCAGAGAAATAGTTATACATTAACCTGTGTATGCTGTAGCATGAGATGATTTATCCGGGGTGTAATTAGGCTGCGGTCCAGGCTAAAATTAGTAATTAAGAGCAGTGTATCCAAGATACTGAATTACCACTCATGGCACAGTTTAGCGAGGGGTGGGGGGGGTCGTGGCTCTTCCTGCAGCACTTCCCCTCGGTGACACTCCGGGGGGCAGGGCTTCGCCCTGCTGGGAAAGGGCCAGGTCGCACCCCCTGGAGGGGTCAGGCTTCCTCCGGGATTGTCCCCCACGGTGCCGAGACACGGACCCCACAGCCGGTCCCAAGCACGGTGGCCACTTGTAGATACCGCGGGGACGTGGATGAGTTTAGGAGCTGTGGTTGGCAGTTGGTGGCCGGTGCCAGTGCCTGTTGTCCCCCCCTTTCGGGCACCGCAGCGCTCGCCCACTGGCCACCAACTTCCCCTCGCCGGTAGCCAAAATGGTTCATCCACTTGCCACGCTGATGTCAGCCTTCAGGGTCGCTCGGTTCCTCACTGGAAACGAAAAGGTGCGTTGATTTAATGATGTTGTGAGCGGGTTAATTGTCTCAGTGAGTGTCTGTGTGTATCCCCCCCCCAAACCAATCCCAACCCCCGCCTCGTAGGTGCTGTAGGCCATAACAGAGGTGTCCCCGCCTCACCCTCCCTCTCCCCGACGACGGCTGTTGCCTTGCTGCTTGACGTCGTGTAGTGACCTTAAATAAAGCAAACGTGGCTCTCGGATTTTGTGTGGTGCTTCTTACTTTGCGATTCGTTAAAAAATAATAATTAAAAAAATAAAAAGCCAAACTCATTCCCCCTAACACCCCCCCCAGCTTCCAATGGTCTCGTCCGTCCCTGGTGGGTCTTCCCGCTCCTTCCCCTCAGCTCTATGGTTCTCTCTGCCTAGAGCGCCTTCCACCCCAGCTGTGACCCCGCTGCCCTGCCACGCTCCGACTCGCTGGCGGATGTGGCGTCACTTCCTGCTCCCGCCGCCTGACGGGAAGGAGGCGGAGCGGCGCGGCGGCTTCCGGCGGCTGAGGGGAGCGGAGCTGGGCCCGCCGCCATGTCGACGTCCCTGGGCTCTAACACCTACAACCGGCAGAACTGGGAGGACGCGGTGAGCATAGGGAGCGGCGGGGCCCTCCGCTGCTGGGTTCGGGCGGGTAGGGTGGGAGGGGCGGCCCCTGGGGCTGGGCTGGGACTTATCTGCGGTCCACACGTCCGGGAAGGTGCTGTCGCCCTTACCCGAGCCCTCCCTACGGCTAGTGCAGACAGGAAAAAGGAGCGGGCTGCTGAGGGCGCGGCCCACCCCCTCACCCCCCGCTTCAGCGGCGGATTCGGTGTGTCCGGTAGCTGGGGGGGTTCCTCACGGCATGAGCGGGGCCGCCGTGATCCCGGGGCCGCGGTCTGTGGAGCTGAGGCCTTTCCTGGGTGGGCACAGTGCAAACAATAGATGCTGAATGGAGATGTGTGTGTGATCTGTCACTGTCAGGTCGCTGAATAGCGAAGATCTCAAGAACGTGTTTCTTGTTGTTTGTTTTAAGTTTTAATTCAAGCTGGAGTAGTGAGCAGGTCATGGCTTTTTTTATAATGCGGGCCTTGTGTCATGGCTTGTAGCTATCCCAATGACTTTCTTGAGTGATTGTTTTTGACTCTCCCATCTGATTAGTTTAATTCGGTTGCATTACTACAGACAATGCTTTGAAAGCTGTTCTGATGATAGAATTTGATGCGAATTCCTGATTTTTCTCTCTTCTTGCTCAATTCAGGATTTCCCTATTCTGTGCCAGACATGTCTTGGAGAAAACCCATATATTCGAATGGTATGAGCCTTTTTGACCGTACAGTCCTTTCCTCTGTGTTGGCCCTAAAATTGCTGAGTTTCAGAAATTAAAATATTTTGATGCTGAGGTGCACGTGCACCCTTAATTAGTTGGTTCTACGCAAGAGGATTTGGTTCCAGCCATTGTTGGTATGTAAGGTCATAATATTGGTATGTCATTTAAGAACAAGTCAGTCAAAAAGGATAACAAGATGATATAGTCTAATATCTAGAGTGCAGGAGGTACTAGAAAAGAGAGCTTTGGTACCAGTAAACTCTGGGACGTGGAGAACAATGAGCTGCTGAAATATTAAATAGTTTAGCACAATTTCTAAACTGCAGGATATACACCCATAAAAATAAGTTGTGTCTTATATGTTATATATAAGTTGTGTCTTATATATAAGTTGTGTCTTATATATGTTATATATAAGTTGTGTCTTATATATGTTATATATAAGTTGTGTCTTATGAAGTTTTTCTGATGGTAATTTAAATCCTTGCTTGTTTACCATGGATTCCTCTGTGCAGCATGAGTCAGTCCCCTTGTGTTGTTTTTCTCTGTGCTCAGTCCAGTTGTGTATGAACTACACGTACATTCTCTTTCCTTCACATTTCCATTCCACCGAGTTTGTTGAGAGAAATTATGATATTTTTGTGAAACATAGCCCTATTGCCAGAATAGGTGATACTCAAAAACTGCTCATTTTCATGTATTTATTTCATGTAACACCATCATTGCTAAAAAATAGCTCTTAATATTCCATTTCATTCTCGCCTTTCATCAGTACCTGAGGTAGAGTTTATAATAGTGTGTTTCAATGAATGTTTCAAATACAAAAATGCATTTGAGAGTTTTTCAGGATTTTTTTCTTGTCCTGTTGACCTCCCAAGGTGTAAGCCCAAAACATAGGGGTGGGTGACTCTAAATGTGGCATAATTAGGAAAAAACCCACTATGCTATAACATAATTGTGTCTTTCGTGTTTTATGTTGAATTAATGATATTTCATGTTTCGTTGTATCATTTTTTATTATCTTTCAGACCAAAGAAAAATATGGAAAAGAATGCAAGGTACGTTTGTTTTCTTTTGAAGGAATATTAAATTCCAGTGTTAAAAAATTCTGTCAGCTTCAGAAAATTGCTTATCTGGGTTAATAACTTAAAATCTTTATGTAACTGTATACATTTTTAGGTCAGTCTACTGTCCGCTTCGTTAGAAAAAGTCAGTCTTAAAGTAGTACAATTACTGAAGACAGACTTAGGATTTGCTCATCTTTATGATAATTAGGTTTTATTAATATTGTACTTTATTGGATAATATTTTAGTATTCTAAATGATACTAGTAAGTGGTACAGAAATGGCTGTGAGTTTTGCTGTGAATATTTTATTCATGGCTAGGTGGTGATTTCTTTTAGCCATCTAAGAAATAAACCACATTTACTTCTAAGTGAGCAGGAAATGTTTAGTGTTACCTCAACTGAGAGAAATCCAAGGGGTTTTTTTTGCCCTGTTTATCAATTATCATCTGAAGTAGGGAGGAGGTATGTGCTGAAATCTTGCTTCCCTTCCTCAAACCATCCATGCAGCAGAAGCAAATATATCATTCCAGTGGATAATATAGAGACCTGTAATCATTTTATGGGCCAGAAGCCTCGGTCTCTCACTGGGTTTGCTGCTCTGCTGGTGACTGATTTGAAAATAATTGGTAATTTATCTCTATCGGTTCTGTACTGACATCTCCTGGAATGAAGGAGAATTTCTTTTTCCTTTGAATAGATGTGCTCTCAGCATTCAGGTTATTATTTTATTTAATAAATAAAAATTGAAAAAAAACCCCTTCCTAAAATTTTCTCCTGTTGAAGCAAGGCATCAAATAGAACCAAATATTTTTTGAGGTCTGAACGTTAGCACTAAGATGAAGAAGTTGTATTTACGATTTAAAGAGATTTATATGCATTGGGATTTTAAGTTTCTGCACAAGAACCAGGATGGTAACTTCATTGGTGTGCGCTAGTGATACAAGTGTCAGCTTTGTGTCTCTTAGATTTGTGCCAGGCCTTTCACAGTATTTCGCTGGTGCCCTGGTGTTCGCATGCGTTTTAAGAAAACAGAAGTGTGTCAGACGTGCAGCAAGCTGAAGAACGTCTGTCAGACCTGCCTGCTTGACCTGGAGTATGGTGAGTACCAAAAAAATGCGAACTAAGCTGTTTGACAGATAGAAGCTGGTGAAATGTCTTTAGATGCACGTGTGTAGTTGGTGTGGTTGTCTCTGGACAGAGGAACAAGTCTTGGTGATCGCTTCTCTTCTGGGGTTCAGGGCCAGCGTGGTGCACCTGAGCAGTAGATGAGTTCTCTCTGGCTAATGCAGGTTGCAGTAACTATTTCTGCTCTTTCAATTTGTGCTTCATACAGATTTGTTAGGTTTTCTTTTTTTGGTTGTTTGTTTCGTTCTAGGTTTGCCTATTCAAGTCCGGGATGCAGGGCTCTCCCTTAAGGATGAAATGCCGAAGTCTGATGTCAATAAAGAGTACTACACCCAGAACATGGAACGAGAGGTGAGAAAGTGTAGTTGCAGTCAACGCTCTGCGTGTGTTGATGTGAGCAGGGGGAGGAATGGAGCCAAATGCACTTTTATGCAAAGGAAAGACTTGGCTCATCTTAAAATCCTTTGCTTCCTCTGAATCTGTGATTTAGTTTTCAATGATGACAAAAACCTCATCGTTTTCTTTTTACCTGCTGTTCAGATATCCAATTCTGATGGCACCAGGCCAGTTGGTGCACTAGGAAAAGCTACTTCTACCAGTGACATGCTGCTGAAGCTGGCTCGGACCACTCCTTATTATAAACGTAACCGTCCTCACATCTGTTCCTTCTGGGTGAAAGGAGAATGCAAGAGAGGAGAAGAGTGTCCCTACAGGTACAGACACAGCTTAAGACAGTTCATCTCTTCCCTGTGGTCAGAAGCAGCTCCCTTGGCGTTGGGAGAACAGGGAATGCTGCGGTGGAGGGGAGGCACCACTCTGTAACTGGGGTCAGCGCGAAACTTGCAGTCGGTTGTCACGAAGCGACAGTGAATGAGTCTTTTCTTGTGGCGAGTCCCTTTGTGAGGAGTTAGCTGAAGTGTGTAGTGTTTTGCTGAAGCAGTGACTGCGGCCCTTCTCTTGCATAGTTCATTTGTTTTTTTCCCCTTTTGTGGCGTCAGTCCCCTCAATCAGACATCTTTGTATTTGAACAAGAGGCCGTTTGAAATCCAGCTCTTGTGTTTTGTAGTGCTGAAGGCTGAACTGTCAGAAGTGCCATTCATTCAGAACTTGAGGCAGTCCTGGCTGCAATTTAACTTCTCTGGGCTATTTTTGACATGTTTATATGAACAGGGTTAAGCATATAAATGACCAGAGGCCTTTAGAAGGGAAGGCAGCAGCTATAGTCATTGTCATTTGAATGCAGCTGTGACTGGTGTTATGAAATGCTTTGTTTGATGAACTTTAGACATGAGAAACCTACAGATCCGGATGATCCTCTGGCTGATCAGAACATCAAAGATCGTTACTATGGAATTAACGATCCTGTGGCTGATAAACTTCTCAAGAGAGCATCGACCATGCCTCGTCTAGACCCCCCCGATGACAAGACTATCACGACACTGTATGTTGGAGGGCTTGGAGATACTATCACTGAATCAGATCTCAGGTGTGTTTGATGAATTTGTATTGTCTTTGCTTTTTTATTTGCTGCTTTGATTACTGCTCATCTCAAAGTGCAGAAATCTCTCTTGTGAGGAAAAAAAAATAATAAAAAAATGGGGAACTGGTTGGTGGGCAAGTGCAGAGGAGTGCCAGCTTGTCAGAGAACAGATAAACAGGCAAATTGCAAATGCTTTGATTAAAATTTCTCTCTTTAAAGATGAGTCATCCTCCTGAGCTGTTGGGGATACTGTGTTATGCCTTTTTTACAGGAAAGTCCCCCATCCCCTCTCTCTAGCTGCTGAGAAAAAGCTGCTGCAGAGTTTTTATTGCTCCATAATTGCACAGCAGGACAAGAGACTTGATTTCTAATGGATAGTCTGAGCTGGTGACAGAGAAAAGAAAGAATATGAGCATATCTATTCCAGCACATGATGAGATCCTACTTTGCTACGTACCCTGTGGCTGGGAGTGGGGTTTCATAATCTTTGGGGTTTTTTTCTCTCCCGCACAGAAATCACTTCTACCAGTTTGGGGAGATTCGGACAATAACTGTAGTGCAGAGACAACAGTGTGCTTTCATCCAGTTCGCCACCCGACAAGCTGCAGAAGTGGCTGCTGAGAAATCCTTCAACAAACTCATTGTCAATGGTCGCAGGCTCAATGTCAAGTGGGGAAGGTGAGTGTGGGGTGAGGAAGCCTTAGAGGATGCTGCCAGGAGGTTTTTAACTCAGTTTATGCAGTCTTGATGAGCAGGACTGCATATTAAGGTATGCTGTAGATGCCAACTTGGTAAATATTTGGGGTCCTGCTATGGCTTGGTTTTCTTTCAGCAGTGGGATTTGGGTTGGAGATTACACCAATTGCACAAATTGTATAAGGGGTTTCCTGGCTGAGGGTTATAGATGAGTTTCTCTCGTTTTGCTTCTAATCCAGCTATTGCAAACACTGTTTTTATGCTTTGTACCATATATCTGTGATGTATCTGTACATGGTATCTCCGTGCATTTTTCATTTTTGGCCTAAAGCAATGGGTCTAGATTAGATAATCTGTAACTATTGTGATGTGAATGTCTGCTTATCCTGCCTTTTCTCATCCTAGTCCTGAAATGTTTGTCTCGTTTTTAGGTCCCAGGCAGCAAGAGGAAAAGAAAAGGACAAGGAAGGTACTACAGAATCCGGGATAAAGCTGGAGCCAGTTCCAGGACTTCCTGGAGGTGAGGGACTTGTTTCCATCTGTGAAACACTTAATGCTCACCTGCTTCCATGAGAGAGCCTGGTGTTAAGCCTTTGAGAGCAGTAACAGCGTTCAGGCCAGTAGAGGCACTGGTGAGACCAGGGCGGGCAGTTAGAGCAGGTTTGCAGTGGATCCGACTGGGCTGCGGGGCAAGGTTTGTCTAGAAGCAAATTCGTGATGAAAAGAGAGTTCTTTATGTGATGAGTGAAAAGTTAATGCTGAATTAAAGTTACTTAGATCTAAGATACTGGCATCCCACGCTTTTCAAGGCCTAGTTAATGTTTCCTAATGCACTGAGTGTTGTATGATGGCAAAAGCAAAGCTGGTTTCGGGTGAAGAAAAATTGGCTGCTCTGGAGTTTCAGTGCTTCTTGCTCTGGTTCATGGGTTGAGGGGTTAGCAGCAGTTTGCCTTTGTGGATGAACTGACTGTGCCTCTGAAGGCAGATACCTCCATGTGTTGTGACAGAGAGATTTTCCATAATCACCCTGTATTTTTCCTGCAGCTCTCCCACCTCCTCCAGCTGCAGAAGAGGAGGCTTCTGCAAATTACTTCAACCTACCTCCAAGTGGCCCTCCAGCCGTGGTTAACATTGCCTTGCCACCTCCTCCTGGCATCGCTCCGCCGCCTCCTCCAGGTACTTGTGTTTCCCCTTCAAGGGGGGGGTGTCTGTCTAACTTGGTGTTAGAGGATCTAGTCCTCCTTGCTCTGCTGCTGTGTAGCACTGCTGCGTGCCCTGAGTTGATTTTCTTCATCCCCCATCATGCAATGTCAACCGATGGTCTAAAACGAGCTGTCAGCACAGTTTAATTAAACTGAGCTGCCTGGTTTGGGTACGTATTTATACACTTGCAAATTCTCAGGCATGTCAGAGCTCCCTGGGACTGAGACCCACTGGGTCCTTTTGCTGGCTGTGTAAATGCCACGTTAACCTGAACCTCAAAGGGTAATTCTGCAGCTGGTTGAACGCCAGCCTGTGTTTGGCTCTGGGTATATATCTGTCCAGAGACCCTTTTTTTTTAGGCTTTTGTCGATGGATTTGCTTTGCTCCACAATTGAGTACAAAGCACTTAGACTAGTGTTACAGACACCTGTCCAGTCAGTCCCCTCACCAGCTTTTAGCTGAGAGTGAGGGGGTGTGTTGGGTAAGGAGTCGTCTGTGCTCGTGCTGGAAAGAGGGGAAGGAGTTTGGGGATTTGAGGAGTCACCTTTCTGTAGCACAGCTGTGAGCCAGCTGTTTTCCATCGGTAGTTTCCATCGAGCAGCAGCGCATCTGCGTCGCCTGTTCTGTTGCTTTGCCTGAAGCTGCCAACTTTGTTTCTGCAGGTTTCGGACCACACATGTTCCACACCATGGGGCCCCCGCCTCCCTTCATGAGAGCCCCGGGCCCCATTCACTATCCATCTCAAGATCCCCAGAGGATGGGTGCCCACGCGGGGAAGCACAGCAGTCCCTAACACATCCTGCCACCCTCATCGTTTAATTAAAAGTGATTTTTCTAGTTACCATGGTAGCGCCATATGTTGAGCTGTGGGTGAGCTAGAGAAGCCTTATTTCCCTGCTTGCAGGCACGGGGCAGGCTGAACTCCGTGTCTCCGCTAGCTGACCGGGTCGTTGATACATCCCAGATCTTTCACGTAGTGTTGAGGGGCGTGGGGTCAGGGAGGGGAGGGGACAGGGTGGGGACAGAAGGGCTGTCGGGGTAGGGGGGGGATCTCTGGATCAGGTGTACCAGAATTACAGTGCTCGCCGTGTATCCCGTTTGCACACTTTTAAAATAAACTTCTGGAAAAACAAAACCAAACCCTTTTCAAGCCCGTTTGAATATCCTCAGCCTGAACACTACAGGCTGCTCCGAGGGTGGTGAGACACTGGCCCAGGTTGCCCAGAGAAGCTGTGGCTGCCCCATCCCTGGAGGTGCTCAAGGCCGGGTTGGACGGGGTTTTGAGCAGCCTGGTCTGGTGGGAGGTGGGGTGGAACTGGATGATCTTCAAGGTCCCTTCCAACCCAAACTATTCTGTGATTCTGTGCTTTAAATGTAATCAATTTTCTCTCTGTCAGGTCATGACTTATTATTCTAATGAGGTATTAAACCAAGCTGAAAAACAAGCTCATAGTCACGCCAAACCCATGGCTTTGCCTTACTATTGTTACAGAATTTTCCTCCTTTTCCCTGATGTCTCACTTAAAAGACAAAACAACACTGGGGTTTTTTTTTTGATCCTTCACCTCTAATCCTGCCTCTCCTGAGCAGGGTAAGTTAGTTCTTGCGAGCAGCCACCGGGTAGTGCAGGCATGACGTGGGGTGACAGGTTAGCATTGGCCTGTTTTAACCTGGTGACAGCCCCTCCGTGTCCCTCAAGGCTGGGCTTGTGTTGGTGACAGCTGCGGGGGGGAGGGGGACACACAACACAGTGCAGCTGCAAGCTTTTCTGGGTTATATTTGAGGCGTATTTGGAGCATGATTAAACTTACTTGCTTTTTCAACGCTTTGCTTAGACCCTGCTTATTGGAGCAGGGTGTCTGAGGACTTTGATTTTTATGTGGCCGCTGGCGGTGACAGCAGAGCCGCTTTTAGTTCTCTGTGCTGCCCCGGAAGGTTTGGGCACAGGTGGTGAGTTTGTCAGGTCCGAGCCACCCCAGGGGGCTAGTGGGAGGTGTCCCTTCCCGTGGGTTGGAATTGGATGATCTTCAAGGTCCCTTCCAACCCAAACTATTCTGTGATTCTATGCTTTAAATGTCATCAGGCCGGCACAATCCTGCAGCGCGGAGGGTCCGGGCAGGGCCTGATCCTTATTGACCAACTGCACGAAGCAAACCTGCAGCTGGGGCCGTGAGCACTGAGCAGACAGATCTCGAACACAAACAGGCTTTATGTTTTGGCAATTGATTTATTATTTCTAGCCAGGTTCCCCCCCGGGGTACACGGGTTCTTCCGCTGACGGACAGAGGGGAGAGATGGGTTTGGAACAGGATCACAAATCCGTAATGTTCAAAGGGACAGACCTTTCTCCGTTCGCTTGTTCCTTTCTGCTTCTGGGGGAAGAAGAGAGCAATGGAAGCTTCCTGCCTGAATGGGTTGTTGCTGCAGCAAGAATCCCTGTGTGGGATTTCCTCTGCATCAGTCTGGCAGCGTCACAAACGCACTTCACGAATGAGTCCGCCCTTAACTGCTTTGTTTTCACCACAAAATTTACTCGCCCGATTCAACCAGGGTGGTTGGAAATAAAGAAACTTTAATCCTGCTGCTCAACTTTCACAAGGTTGGTGTTAGCTGCGTGTCCCCCTGTCTCTCACTGCTGCAAAACCTCGGTGTAAGTCGAATCCTCGCTGCTGATTTTTGCATCCAGGGAGAAGCCGACGCTCGCTCTGGAGTCTCGGTTGGGCTGGTTTTCCTTCCTGTTGATGCCAAAGTTGCCGGAATACCCCGGCACTATCCTGCAGCGCGGAGGGTCCGGGCAGGGCCTGATCCTTATTGACCAACTGCACGAAGCAAACCTGGCGCCAGTCAATCAAAGGGCTTGGGTGTTTAAGCGAGGCGTGCAAATAGCAGTAGGAAGGGGAAAATAACAGCTGCCAAGTGCCAGCTGGTGGCTTGTGGAAAACGGGGCACAAGTTTCCAACTCCCAACGTTCCTCTCCCACGTATCCCGGTGGTGCTGCGTTGGTAAACGGGCAGATTCCCAGCTCCTTGCTTGTTTCTCTTGTCCAGCCAAGCCCAGGGTGAGTGCTTTGAACGTGCCAGTGCCTCCAGTAACAGGTTTTGCTGCTACTCTTCAGTTATTTGCCTCTTCTCACCGTCCTGGCTGGAAGGACAGACGTAGAGGTGTCCTGAAGGATGGGATTTCTCTGCAAAGAAGCACCAGCTGTTGGAACAGGTCTCATGTGCCGGTGAAGAGACAATTTGGTGTGTCCTGCCGTTCTCCACAAGCCAGGGGGGAGGACAGGCTGTACGGCATGTTTTGCACAGGAGCTTCTGGTGACCTGCTTGGATCAACATGGAGGACTTGGCTGGTTACCTTAGCGCTAAACACCCTTGTGACAACGGCTGGCACGAGGGGAATTCAAAATGGTCCCAGACTTGAGCTTGTTCCAGTCCCATCGGAGAGGACGACAACCCGAGCCCACCAGCTTAGCTCTCACAAAGAATGCTCTCCCCTGCCCTGCGAAGTATGTTGGGAGTCTAGCGAGAAAAGCATCCGCGGCGATGGGGAAGGGGGCGGCGGGGTCTACAGCTCATCGCTCTCTGGTAGAATCCGCACCCAGCCTTGGGGAGTTCTGTTGAAGTTGGGTCTGTAGGAGATCACCTCCAGAGCACTCAGGTTGTCCAGCTCGGTGGCAGGCACCGAGAACAGGTCACTGACCAGTGTCTTGTCAAATGGGGCAGGAGTCCTGCGACAGGAGAAGAAGCAGAGTTAGCAGAGCAGAAGGAGAGGCTGGACGTGTTGTAAAGGGCTATGAAGATGATCAGGGGACTAGAACATCTTGAGGGACTTGGGTCTTTTTAGTCTGGAGAAAGGAAGGCCGAGGGGGAATCTGATCAAGGCTGACAAATACTTAAAGGGTGGGTGTCAAGAGGATGGGGCTGGTCTTTTTCAGTGGTGCCCAGTGACAGGACAAGAGGTAAAGGGCACAAACTTGAACATGGGAAGTTCCATCTAAACGTGAGGAGGAACTTCTTTACTTTGAGGGTAGCAGAGCACTGGAAGGGGCTGCCCAGAGAGGTGGTGGAGTCTTCATCTCTGGAGGCATTCAAAATCCACATGGCCACAATTCCTGTGCAACCTGCTCTGGGTGACGCTACTCTGGCAGGAGGGTTGGACTAGATGATTCCCAGAGGTCCCTTCCAACCCCATATCATTCTTTGAAAAAGCAGGTCTGGATTTACTAACTGAGTCCAGCAGCGGCCTAGCAATGCCTGTAGCAAATGACAACCCTCCTCTTCCTCCCTGGGATGCCATTAGGGCCTCTGCAAGCCCAGTGAGGTGCTTCTCCTGTGCAGAGCCAACTTCAACCCGAGCTTTGGCAGGGTTTGGTGCCTACGATCAAGAGACCTTTATCATAATCTCTTCCCATGGTCTCTGCCAACAGCAGAGATGTTTTGCGTGTGAAAGGGGTCAGGTTGAGGGAGCAGGTGATGGTGAGAAACCCCTTGGTCTTTGGAAAGTGACTGGTCCACAGCGAATGTGTCCTGCAGAGGGTTGAGTCTGATAGTGCTGCCTCCTGATTGCTCTAACACATGTGCAGGCAAATGTCTTTCTCCTGGCCCTGGCTCCAGTCTGCCTTTTGGGACAGCTTCTCTTGAACTATGAGTAACAGGAGGAGCAGTGCGGGGGCAAGAGCTGTCATCCCTTTCTGGAGAAGGGTGGAAAGGGACCGGAGAAGAGAGTGCCAGCCCCGCAAGAGCCAAGAATGTGTGGGTTTGGAGCAGCACATGGAGGCTGAGCTATCAATGAGGCAGAGCTGGGAGTGTTTGCTTTGGGAAGAGCTGCTCGAACATGAGGAACGTGGCACTGTTTTGCAACAGAGGAGAAATTAAGAGGGGGAAAGGTAAATGAGAGAGGTTTGTTCTAGAAACTTTCTCCCTTCTGGGAAAAGGCAGTCCTTTTCAAAGCTTTGTTTTCACTCTCTCTTTAGGCAACTCGCCTTCCAGAATGGTTGAAGGTCTGTGCATTGCAGCAGCCCGAACTTTTAAAGTTGGGAATAAATCAATCTGCTTTAAAGCAGTTGCTGTTGAGATGGTGAACTTGCCCTGTGACCCATGTGGGCCATGCTGGGATTCACCTAGCTTTAGGCAAGACCGCTGGCTTCTCGCTAGCCAGTTTGTTCCAAAAGAGCTTGTTTTTTCCACAGTTTGGTATTTGATGAACCGAGAAGTGATTTAAAAGCCAACAGCTTGGAGGATCATGAAAAGCCCAGTTAAAAGCAGATTGGCTCTCAGAGTCTTCATGCCTCAGTGAAGAATTAGAGGAGGTGGCGAGAGGCTTGGTGTTAAATTAGCATCCATCTGTATTAAATAACAGTCCAAGCCTTTAAATAGAAAGGCAACATCTGAGAGGGGAAAAATGGTACGGGGTAAAGCATTATTCAGAAACATGCCCTTGCTTCAGTCCCTGTCCATAAATAAATGCTGAGGCAGGAACATGGCTAAATGTTGAAAGAAAAGAGCCAAGTGTCTGCAGCAGCTCCTCGTTCTCCCCCTGCAGCACCTCCTGGGATGTTACTGCTCCAGCAAAAGCTGGAGGTGGCTCAGTGGCTTGGAAAGAGACCCTGAGGGAATCACTAACGCAACCCCTTTGCTTCCCCACGAACCAGTAGGTTCTTGTCTGTGGTGTTAACCCTGTTGCTTCTTCCCTCTCTCCCTCAGCCCCACTCCAATGCAAACCGGTGCCCTGCCCTGTTTTCACTGGTGTAGGAGGAGCAACACAAGGGGACACCTCGCCAAGCACCATGGCAAAGCCCCAGAGCTGAGGGAAAGGAGCAAAGGGATGGTGGCAGCAGCCTTGGTTGGGCTGATCTCTGCCCTTTGGGATGCAGTTCCCGTGCGGAGGGGTTGTAGCCCACCACAGTCAGCCCAGCACTCGTGTCCCCTGTGACTCAAATCCAACCCTGGTGTGGGCTGAGGGAAACTGCCATCTGCAGAGGCCCAGCACTGTGGTAGACAGTTTGACAGGGAGCAGTGCTTTGTCCCAGCAGGGAGCTCCAGTGGGAGCTTACCTACCAGAAGGTGACTTTGGCCAAAGCACCAAGGCTAATGGACTTTTATCCTTACAAAAGAGGCTTTCAGCGAGGAGAACCAGCACCCCAGTTTGCAGATTCCCTGGGAAGATTGTCCAGCTTTAAAGTTCTGCTCTCATTATTCTGCCTTGGATTGCTGGTGCTTTGTTACCACTGGATCTCCATCTCCTGGATCCCCACCGAGGACCTTTCCAGAAAGGAGATTTTCCTTGGTGTTCTCTGCTCCAGGGTCCCAACCTTGACCCCAATGTGATTTGGAGGTGTGAGGAGGCACAGCAGCCATGCAGGGCACAGAGCTCGCCAGGCTGAACCACCAGAAACTCCCCAGTCTTAAGGCTTCGATCTCAAGCAGGTGTTTGGAAGGAATCTGGTGACCTCTTAGCACTTTGTGGGAAGATTAACCTTACACCCCCGCTGCTTCCAGCAGCTGCTTGAATACCTTAAGGAAATTAGGAGAGAGATTTGGCACTGTTTGTGCCATTCCTCCACCTAGCCCAGAGCTGAGCCCGGCTGGGAACAGCAGTGATTCCCTCTCCAGGACCACATGCATGAGAATTAGTCCTTCCAGATTTCATGCCTGAGGTTACCCAGTGAGGTCAAGCTGCTTAAGGCTGCGTAAGCCAGTGGTGGAGCTGAGAGGAGAGCTGGGGAGCTCCTGGGGGCAGGGACCTTTGCAGAGGAGCCACAAATGAGCTCCTAATCAGCAAAGGAGCAATGTGTGGTGTATAAAGAGGTCACGGACCGTTGTGTTTCCCAGGCAGGAAGGCAGCCTCCTTGAGGCTGAAAGATTTGGCCAAGGGATGGACAGGCTGGTGGTGCCTGCCCCTTGGCCAGCATTACCTGTTGAAACTCCTGAAGTCCCATGGAGAGGGTCTCACGGGCAGCTGGTTCTTGCCAAGCACAGTGTTGTCCTTGTCACCAAGGAGCGCCTGCCATGGGGAGCGGTAGCCCTTGGGGATGGCAGTGACATTGAACTTCTCTGGGGGAACTTCTTTGAGAGGGCCTGAGTATCCTGTGTGAAGAAGAGATGGCATGGGCTTCTGTGGCTACAGCTGGGCTGGGGCAACGTCCCGAGCAAGGGAGGGGAGGCTGGGAACAGCTGCAGAGGACCTGCTGCTTGAGGCAGGATTACATATTTATATAGGATAAATAGATATTTGTATGTTTAAAAACTCTGGGGGAAGGTTGTGGGGAGGACCCCTCTGGAGGCAGCAGCTCAAAGAGCTCCATGTTACTGAGACTGCAACAGTGTTGGCTTTGGGGTGTGGTGGGTGGCATTTACCTGGGGCCAGAGCATCGGGGTTGAGGATTTTGCTCATCTGCAAGACTTTCTCTGTCTTCTTGGGCACTTGAGGGGGGCCACCCTGGGGCGATGCTGCCACGTGGAGCTCGGAGTGATAGCTCTGCTGGCCCCCGGCGTCCTCCCCTGCCTGTGGAAGGGACAGTCAGTGGGTGGGGGGAACCTCTCCCTGCCCCAGTTGGGACTCAGGAGGCTGTTGAAAGCACTTCTGAGCTTCCTCCACCTACTCACCGTCCACTCGTTTGCCATCCCTTCCAGCTCGCCTTTCTCAGAGTGGTGTGAGCCACCCGGCCCTGGGAACTGTGGAAGGAGAGGAGAAAGGTTAATGGGTGCAGAGAGGGACTGTCACCTTTGCTCATTGATGCTTTGCCCATCTCCATGCCCAGCCCACCAAGCCATTCTTCATTGTGGCACAGTGGGCAGCTGAGTGCGGCTGCCCTGGCGAGAGACCCCCATTCCCACCAGGAATCGCTTCCTTACAAGAGCCAGGGAAGGGCTGTCCCCCTCGGAGCCGGGGGATGAGCAGCAGACCCACCTCCCTGTAGCTGCTGGGATGCTCGTAGACAAAGCGCTGCATCCGCTTCTGGCGCTGATGGAAGAGCTGGGAGCCGCGGTTGTTCCCCAGGGAGAGCTCCTCGATCATCAAGTCCTGTGGGGTGCTCATCTTCTTGCCCAGATCCAGCTGGGGCACTGAGGAGCCTGGAGGAGAGCAGAGACACTCCTGAGGCCACTGCAGTGCTGGGGACCCCTGTGCCCACCGCAAGGACAGCCTGACCCCTCGCCAGGGTCCCAGTTATGGTTCAGCCATGCACCCAGAGCTGCGTTTCCTTGGTGGGGGGAATTGTTGGAGAGTTATCTCAGCCCCAGAGGTTCAACCAGCCTCTCCTGCCCCAGCGCACAGACCTTTGACATGAAATTGCTGTCTCTTGGGGCTGCAAAGCAAGAGGGGATGGAGGAAGCAGGCACAGATGGAGTGGGGCCAGTGGCCACAACCACAGCTGGGTGGCCCCTAGGCAGGGCAGGCAGCACTGCCCTGGGACTGGTGCCCTTCCCCCCCCCTTACCGTCTTCAGGGCCCGGTCTCATGATGGTCATCACTTGCTTTCGTGCTCCTGGGGCAGCTCAGTGGGAGGGGAACAGATCCCGCTCGTCTGGAAGAGAGAGGCAACCCCAGGGTGACACCAATCATGGGGATTTGTCATCCCTAGGTGTGTCACAGGGAGAGACCAGGCTTTGGCTGAGCATCTCCCCTGGATGGCATCATCCCTTTGACACCTCCCCTGGCCAGCAGCATCCCCACGCTACTCTCCATTCCCTTCAGTACACATAAGAACACGTCCAAAGCATGCCACCCTTCAGCCCCTGCTTGATGGCTTTCCTCTCAGCCTTTCTTTAGGGCAAAAAATGTCCCCAGCTCTGTCCTTGCCCACAGCAAGCTGGTGCCCTGGTGTCCTGAGCCCCCTCAGCCTGCCAGGTGAGCAGGGACCCTGGCTGCCACCCCACCAACACCTCCGCTTTAGCAGAGCTATTTTCAGCCGCTGGCCCCAAGGGTGCAGAAGACGCAACCCTGACACTGCCAGGGAGGTGGCAAGCCCAGCCAGCGGCAAGATGGGTCCAGGGCTACTGGGCTGAGCTGATCCTTTGCAGGGAGGTGGCTGCAGATGAAACCAGCCCTGGTCTGAGCCCCACATTGCCCACCCTCTGGTGCTGCCAGGGCATTCGGTTCAGCAAGTGCTCAGAAGTGGGGTGGTGGCCCAGCCCTGTTTGGTGCATTTGGTGCCCCTTGGCTGGTGCTGGTGCTGTGCAGCTTTCTCCTAAGAGCTCTGGAGAGCAGGGGTCCCCGTGGGGCTGCGAGTGCCTGGCACACAGCTCCCTGCCAGCTGAGTTCAACATTGACCATCTACACAGCAAGCCTGGGTCCAGTGCCCCGTCCTTCCCTTGAACCCCTCCGGGGAGACCATACCCTGACCCCCATGGTCAGGGACATCCCCACCACCAAGACTGGGATGTCCCCAAGCCCTGTGCACCCACCCAGCCACTGGCCCCAGCATTAGACCTCACCTCTTCTACCTGGCCAGGGGATGCCCCAGATGCTGGGGACCGAAGATGCTCTCCTGCTGTACTGGGGATGAGGCTGAAGCCAAGGTCCAGCCACCAATGCCTGGTGGTCCCAGCTGGCCCTCCACGGCACCCTCAGGCTCCCTGCTGCTCGCCCTGACCCGTGCTGGGCTCCAGCCCAGATGCCAAGGTCCGGCTGTGGGACAGCAGTTATTTCTGGCTGAGAAAGGGGGCGGAGCAGGGCTGACCCTTGGGGACCGGGGACTCTTGTCACCCCCGCATGGAGCAGGGCTGACCCTCGGGGACTGAGACACTATCACCCTGGCACAGAGCAGGGCTGGCCCTTCGGGACCAGCATTTCATCACCCCAGTACAGAGTGGAGCTGACCCTTGGGGACTGGGAACTCTGTCACCCCAGCATGGAGCAGGGTTGACACTTGGAGACCAAGATGCTGTCACCCTGGCACAGAGTAAAACTGGCCCTTGGGGACCAGCATTCCATCACCTTGGCATGGAGCAGAGCTGACCCTTGGGGACTGAGACGCTGTCACTTTGGCACAGAGCAGGACTGACCCTTCGGCACCAGGGTGCTGCCACTCCAGCACAGAGCGGGACTGACCCTTGGGGACTGGGATGCCACCACCCTGGCAAAGCAGAGTTGGCCCTTGGGGACCAGGATGGTGGCCATGCAGCAGCAGCAGCAGCAGGGGGTGACCATGTGCCGTGTGTGCCCAGGCCAACTCGGGGACAGATCAGAGCTAGGCAGGCCAGGCTGGGTGGGATAATGGCAGTTTATTTGAGCTGGGTATACAACTGTGCGGTGAAGGTGGGTTGTGGTGGCTGGTGGAGCAAGGTGAGGGGGGGCTGTGTCCTGGGAAAGGGCAGGCTGCAGGGTCAGGGGACCCCAGGGGACAGGGATGGGTTGGCTCCAACAGCATGTCCTGGGGAAAGGGAAGAGGTGACAGGGGCCAGAGCTCCAGCAGCCCAAACGCATCCTCCTTTCTCAGTGCTGGTCTCACTGGCACCAAGGCTGTGTCAACTGGGTGGGGGGCTGCGGTCACTGCCACAGCATCTCCTGGCCCCCCAACAGGCTCCTGCTCACCCCTGGGTGGGGACAAGTGCTTTGGGGACCCATTGCCCTCCCGGGCACCCACTGCACTCCCCAGGCCCTGCCACGTAACTGTGTCCACCCTGATGCCCTTCTCTCCCCATTACCCTCCCACCCCCTCTGACACTGCTGCGCTAGGGGGGGGTCTCTGTCCTCCCCCTCAGCTCCTTGTGGGCTCCCATGGGGACATGTCCCCAAGATACTCTCAGCATCATCTCCCACAACATCACCTCCTTCAGACCCTCTGCAACCTGTACCGCTTNGTGGGGATGGGGACAGTGACAGGGTACAGTTTGGGGCTGCCCCTCTTTGTCAGGGCAGGGCAGGAGGGCACCTGTAAACAGTCCCCTTGACGTGGCAATAAATAACTTCGGCTCTCCTTTTGGTCACCACTGAAGGATTTAGGGGGAATTTCTTTGGGAAAGGGTCAAAAGTTTAAAAAAAAAAAAAAAGCAATGAAAAACGGGGGGGTGGGAATAAAAAAAATTAACTTTTCCTCCTAAAATCTGGTTTCTATTGAAACCAGCCGGATCTGGAATCTGGGACGGCCTGGAAGAGGGTGAATGGCTGCAACACCCGCTCAGCGCTGCACACCCCAGCAATCAGAGCTGGGGGACACCCTTGCGCTGGGGACAGGCGACTCGCAGGGGACCACCGAGCCTGTCCCCATTCTGGCTGGTGGGCAGGGGCTGCGGAGGGAAGGGGCGGTGCTGGGGGCTGGCTCCCCCCTCCTTCCCGCTGCCTGCTCTGCCTGCTGACCAGGCAGTCCTGCCCCGAAAGGTTAGGCTGGTAAAAATAGAGCAGGGCCAGAGGATGGCGGGCAGGCGGGAGGCACCTGACCCCACTGGCACGCCGAGGGGACGCGGCAGCTCCGCCGGAGAACGGGGACACCGTTTTTTAGGGGACCGCATCCTCGAAGATTGGGATGTTCCCGGTGGGAGGGAGTCAGCGGGTGGCATCGCCCGGGCTGGCGGGGCTGGGGAGTGGGTAGCCCAGCCGGGGCTGGCTGGTTTAGGAGGTGCAGGGGGCTCCCGAGGGCAGCCCCCCCGGCTTCAGCCGCAGGCTGCCGGTCCAGCCCCGGGGGCAGAGGTTGAAGCTGTGGATGCCCGGGCTCTTGGCCCCCGAGTCTTCGGAGTCGAGGGAGACGTCCGAGTCCGTCGGGGACCGGGATGTGCAGCGCTTGGCTGGGGACCGCCCACCCACCACGGGTGATGCCAGGGGGCTCCTGGGGCCAGGGGACAGCCCGGGGATGGGGCAGGAAGACTCGCCGGGTGGCAGCAGGAGACGGCGACCCTCTGCCCAGGCGGCTCGGGACATCCCGGGGGAGACACAAAACTGGGGGCCGTCTGCCCGGGGCGATCGCAGGGGGCTTTTGTGGGTGGGCGAGGGGCTACCCAGGCTCCCCAGCAAGCTGCTGGCAGCCTGCGGGGCCGGGGCTCTGGAGCCCTCCGATCGCGTGGGTCGGGGGGACTGGGGCAAGCT
>VXBJ01001451.1:408149-437402 GCA_013400055.1 Nycticryphes semicollaris | reverse complement strand
GCCTCTCCCACCGCCCCCCCCCAGCCACCTCCCAGCTCCCCCAGAGCAGAAAAATGAGGGGCCATGACCCTGGGCTGATGGGATCATGGCACACAACTTGCCTATGCATAAGTGCAAGGTCAATGGCAGAGCCAAAGGCTCACATGAGGTTTGCTGAGCCCTGACAGCCCTGTTCTCCCCTTGTGACCTCCTCACCAGGCGTCCCTGAAGCCCCAAAGTCTGGGGGAGGTGGATGGGGCACAGGGTAGTGCTCCTAAGAGAGGGGGAGCAGCTCCTGCACACACAGCCCTGTCCAGTCCCCTGATCCCGCCCCGATCCCAGAGAGAAAGGATGGGACCTGAGAAAAGAGATGGATGCACACAGCTGGGTGACCACCAGGAACACCAGGAATGCAGTGAGAAGACAGGGACTGAGTGCACCCGAGCGCAGGATCTGGTCCCTCCGAGCCCCACAGGCAGCTCTTGGGGACAGTCCATGGGAAACAAAGAGCATCCTGGGGTGTGTGTGCGTGTGTATTTTCTTTCCAGCCCAGGAAAGCAGCCAAACCCCAGCACATGCCCATTCCCAGGCCTTGGCTCCAGCAGTACAGCAGGCTGGTGGCCTTGGGACATGAGGTTTGCTTCCATCCAGCTCGCCCAAGGCTGCGGAGCACAGCCGGGACTGGCAGGGTGGGGGCAGGCAGGAGACCAGCTCGGCTGAGCTCCAGGGCACCCCGAGGCCAGGGCACAGCCACCAGCCCTTGCTCCTTGGAGGGGTCCCCGCATGATTCCTAACGCAAAGGGAAACAGACGGGAGGTGGAAGAGGAAGGGTGTGACTGGGAAGTGTTTAAGGATGGGGCTGTGCATGTGTGAGCACCAGAAGCGGGGTGTGGGGGGTGTGCGCGCAGCGTGCTCAGCAGTCTGGTTCTCATTCTGGCAAAAGTGCTTGTGCAGTAGGAATAAACACGGCGAGGACACATCCAAGCCAGTGCAAACAGCCCCTGACCGAGCCGCTCTCTCCCAACCCTCTGTTTTCTTTCTCCGCTTTTCCTCCCCTCTCTTAACCCCTTCAGGAGCCTGGGGGACTCACACCAGCAACCCTGAGAGACAGAAACTCCGTGGATCCCTGGAGGTCCAGCCACAAGGAAGGGCTGTCCCTGCAAGGGGACACTGATGGAGTGTCTGGGTCCCCCCCCCATGGCACAGGGCTGCCTCCCCTGGGCTGGCTCTGCTGCCACCGAAGCCCCCTGCCTGACACTCTTCTTCCCTTGCCTCATCTGCTCTCCGGCCCCCCCCTCCCCACCATGGCAGCTCATCCTTTCCCCAGAGGCTCTAAGGAATCCTGGGGAAAAAAGCTGTTCCTCCCTCCAAACCCCCAAATCCATCCAAGGGCAGGCTGGATGCTGGCAGGGAGGCATCCCCATTCCAGGCAGGACGGAGGAGCCAAAAAAGCCCCTGTGGTGGGAAAACATGGCAAGGGTCTTGGGGAAGCCCACCTCCACCCTCGGCTCTGCCAGGAGACCCCTCCATCCTGGAGTTTGCCGATGTCCATGCTGGAAGAGCATGTTCTGTGACACCGCTATGCCCCCACGGTCACCAAGTGCCATCCCTGGCCAGTATCCCGCTGGGACAGCTGCGGAGCCCAGGGCAACTCCGGTAAGACCAGGGATGCTCGTACTCGCCATGCTCACCTCTTTCCTCTTCCCTTTTCTCCCGCAGGGAAGCAAAGCTCTCTGCTCTCCATGTGCTCCTGCTGAGCCCGGGGTAGAGGGTCAAGCCCACACTCGCCCTCGCTGTGCCTGGACCCCAGGGTCCCGGCTGGGAGATCTGGGGACCAGCAGAGCCCGTGTCTCCTCGCCTGCTCTCCTCCAGCCGCGCCGCGCAGGGCAGAGTGAAGAGGGGGGAGAGGGGCGGGAGGAGGGGAGTGGGGAAATGAAACTTTAATAGCACAGAGCCCCTTTTGTTTCCCAGCATATGGGATATTTCATACATGCTGAAGGCATTAACCACCTATATTCTTCAAGCGCTCACAGCGGCTGGGAGCACAGCCCCGCGCTTGGCTCCGGGGCATGGTGTCTGTCCCGGGGGGGCTGGAGGCAGCAGCAAGCACCCCCTCTGCCCCCACATCCCTCCCTGTTGGGGGGAAACCCTTAATGACAGCTCGGTAAACTGCTCGGTTTCATCATGCTCACCCTCCATGCATTAGTTTGTCCCTCCAAAAGAGCAGACAACCCCCTGAACTCGAAGCCAGGAAAGGGGTGCCCCTATTTTCAGGACATGCTGTGTGTCCCTGTCGTGAAGCAGGGGGGAAAAAGAGCCCCTCCATTCCTAGGGATCCGAGACCCCAAATAGTCCTCCCATCCTGAGGACAGGGCAGAGCCCCATTGTCCCACAGAGCTGTGACTACTGGTGACAGAGAGGGGCTGGGGAGAGCTTGTCCCCTCCCTGTCTGCACACCAAGGACACAAGAGCATCCCCAGGAGCAGCGAGCAGGCAAGGTGCTAGCAGGGGAGGACTGGAAAATATCTGCTCTGTGTGTCTTCATGCTGTTCATCCATTCCCCCCATCCATCTCCCTCCATGGCACCTGGGGACAGACCGTGGTGCCTGTAAAATGGGGTGACACCAGTTTTGCAAGCGGGGAAGGGACATTTCCATATCCCTAGCACAGAGGATGGCTGGCACTGCTCCCTACAGAGCCCACTGGACACCTCAACATGGGCTGGGGGCACCCAGGGTCCCTGGCATTGCATCCCTCCCTTATTCCCATAGAAGTGATGTCAGCTTTGACCTCCTGGGCAGCAGAGAACATCAGCTGGTGGCAAACACCCAAGTGAGATGGAGGGGACTGCCGATGTGCTGCTTTCCCCAAATAGGGTGGACCATTCGGCCCTGGGACCCTTTGGTGGAGCACATCTCCTGCTCCAGCACCCACGGGGGGGGGGTCCCAAAGCAGATTCCCCTTCCCCAGCCCTCATGTTTTTATCTCAGCCAGGAAGAGGAGCAGGCATCAGCCCAGCTCAGCCAGGATGAAGGGACCTGTTGTCCATCCTGCGGGGCCACAGCTCAGCCTGTCCCCAAGCCCCCAGACCCGTGCTCCACAGGACGCCCGGTAAATCGGTACTTTGTCCGGTGTTTATCCAGTCACACTCTAATTTGAAATAAAAAACGCAGCCAGTAAAGGACCTTTATAGCTCTTCAGAGCTCATAAACCTGCAGCGCCGGCGGACGGGGGCCAGCTGATTGGGGGCTGCTAGGAAAATTTATTGCAGATTTTGGTAAGTTAAACATTACAGCTCTGTGAGCCCCAGGGCTGGTTTGTCGAGCAGCTCCCAGCTTCAGGGATGGAACAAGGGATGCTTTATTGGGGAAGGGAAGGGGAGGGCTTGCAGGTCTCACCCAGACCCACAATTAACATCTGCCCGGTTTTAGACCTGCTCATTTTTAAGGCGAGGTAGGCTTTGCACAGCTTGGATCCAGACGCCCTGGCATGGGGATGGATCCAGGCTGTTATATCCTCTAGACACGGGATGCAGGCAGTCCTCACAAGCATCCCCGGGGCGATGGTGAGCGGGACTGTGCCGACACCTCCTTGTGTCACGGTCCCCGGCTCTGTGGGCGACCTTGTGGCGAGCTCTGCCGTGGAGCAGGAAGAGCCGGGACGGGGCGGCCGAGCTTGTCGTGGGAGTCAGGAGAATTTGGAGAGAATGAGAGGAAGCGGCTGGGGTGGGGAGCGTGCGAGGGAAGGCGGGTAGAGGGAGGGAAGGCATTTTTTCCTTGCCAGTGTCTTGGCTGCTTCGGTGTGAACTGCTATAAATTTGTTCCTTATCTCTCAGGCCATTTAATGTTTTCATGAAAAGAAAATAGTCTGCAGGAAAAAAACCCCACTGATAAAATATCCCTTTGGCATTGGGAGGAATGTTAAACGGCTCTAATCAGTGGGGTCTGGGGCTCAGGGCGCTCCCAAGGCTGGCGGAGAACTGGGAAGTTGTGGAGACGCGGCAATGCCTGGAGCACGCTGGCCCCGCACCCTCCCTGGGGGGGTGCCAGCATCTGCACCCTCAGGTTCCCCTTGCACTATGAGAGGGGACAGTGAGGGCTACATGGGGGACATGGTGGCTGCTGTGGGATAGCAGTGGCTATAGCTGGGACAGCTCCAGCCACGCTGCCCCACAGGCTCCGACACGTCACCAGGAACAAATTAGAACAGATATTGCCAGAAAGAATAATAAGTGGGAATCCGGGGGGGTAAATTCTAGGTGAATAGGGATACATATCCAAACCCTTCCTGCCTACTGCCCAGGGATAGGCAGGGGCATGGGACCTCCATGTGGCTTAGAACCTCTGGCACCCGCAGCCTTCTCCTGTGTCCATACCCATGGAGGGGCTGGAGTGGAACCTCAAAAGCCCCCCAGGACTGGACTCAGCCTTCCCTGGGAAAGGTGGCCCACAGACACACTGCTCGTTTGATTTACAGCTGCAAAATTGAATCCTGCAGGAGCTTCACACCCCATAACCATGTTGTGATGCCAGGTTGGGTGCAATGACATGAATCGCCCTTGGAGCATCCCCCCTACTCCTGTGCTAACCCCCCCTGCTCCCACTGAGGATTGGGATGCAGGGCTGGGGGCACGAGGTGGTGGTCCCCAAGCACAAGCATCCCTCACTGCAGGATCAGGCACTGTTTGGTTGGACACCTGTGACATATGGGCACTGAGCTATATCCATGAGGTTCCTTCCTTCCTCCAAACACTGAGTGAAGCGACTGCCGATGTCCCACACGCTGACACAACCCCAGCCAGGAGTATCCCCACAGCACGGCTACCTGATGGCCATCCCCACCTGGCAGCCTGGGACCAGCAGCCAGAGCCACGGCACAGGGACATGTGAGCCTCTGAAGAACAGCTTCATGCCGAGGCTGAAAAACAAACAAACAAGCCAAAAAATGTGACAGTGCAGGGGATTTTTCAGGGTGGGAAGGAACGGTTCAGTGCTGATTTTTTCCCTTTCCCCCTCTCCCCCCCACCCCCCCTTTTAGTAATGTTTCATTTTTCTATTCCAAGAGATCAGAAAAGCCATTTTGAATGAAAAAAATCAAACCCTTCTGTTTCAACACACTCTCTGGCCCAACGTCCTCCTGCACCAACACACCCACATACCAGCTTTCCTTCCTAAACGCAGCCCCGGTCCAGCAGAGCCCGTTTCCAGGCAGCATTTCTCCTTGGCCAGCCCCATATCTGACCATCTCGCCTTCCCTCCCCACTCCTGCCAGCCCTGCTCCCGTCCCCATCCCGCCATCCACATCCCCTCTCTGGCAGAGCGAACACATTTTCTTGCACATCCATCACGTGGAGTATAGGATGTGCGTTTCGGTGCCAAAACACGCACGGACGGCCAGCGCCAGCAGCGCCTGCAGGGCTCCACAGAGCTGCCTGTGTTCTTCTGGTGGGTCGCGAGGTTTGCTTTTGTGGGCAGGTTTGGGCTGTCCCTGGCACGCTGGGGAGGAGCAGGCAGCTGGCACTTGCCGTCGACAGCGACCTGCCAGAACTGGGGCACTGCCAGGTCTCTCGCTCTTCGCTTGAACGTCTACCCGTGCGCCCACCCTCGCCTTGCCATGGGGCGGTTTCGTGCCTCTCGGAGCCAAAAATAAATATATAGTTTGCAAAGCTGGGGCTTGGTTGGCTTGTGGGGTGGAATGGCAGCACCGCTGGCATCATGGGGTGAGGATGGTGGCCATGCATTGGGCCCCGGGTGCTCAACATCCTCCTGCCACCAGGTGTGGGCAACCTGGGGCTGGGAGCACGAGGGACCCAAGGACTTGCCCCTGCAAAACTCCCGTCGGCAGCTCCAGCACAGCCCTGCCGCCGCTGCTTTTCCTGCCCTCTGGAAGAACCCCCCCATCCTGCCGCTGTCTGCTTCTGACGCAGGCGCCTCCTTTTCCAGACGGGCCACGCTCCCCCCCAACCCCGCGCTGAAAGAAAGCCCCTTTGTTCAGCTCAGCAAATGGGGCCCATGCTGCCGTCTGACCCCACCACCCCACACCGACCTCTGCCACCCGAAAACACAGTCCCTGCTGTCCCATGGGAGAGGGCATGCACGGGGATGGCGACAGGGGCAGCCCCTGACGCTGCCTCTCAGGTCAGGATCAGTGCCCAGAGACACCAGTATGGGTCGCGGTGGGTGCATGGGTATGGAGAAGCATGGTCCTGCCTGGAGGGACAGACAGATGGATGGAGCCTCATCTCATCTCATGGTTGTTTGAGACAGACATACCATCTCCGGGAAATACCGGAGCTGTCGAGCTCACCAGGGTGGGATGGGGGAGCAGGGACGGCACTGAACAAGCTGCTGCTAATGAGAAGCAGGCGCAGAGCTCGGCATTGCCCCCCTCCCGTCCTCCCCCCTGAAGTCCTCTCTCACCTCTTGGGGTCAGCTTGTATTTTCTTAAGTCCTGATTGCCAAGAAATTGGAGGCTTGTGCGCTGGTGAGGTCTGGTTAGCTAATGGCTGGCACAGGGTAGACCCGGAGCCCCGACACCATGGAACTGGGTTATGTGCTTCCAAAGCAAAGGAAGCCCAACACGAGCTGGGTTTAAGGTTTGGAAAGGATTTTGGGGAGGACTCTGACACTTTGCACCCAGGCCTAGTGGGACACAGGACCTACAGGATGCTGCCTGTCCCGACCCTGCTCCAATGAAAGCATCCTGGGTGCATCAGGTTGGGAATGGCAGCAGCCTATCTGATAGTGCTCAACTTGGCCCCATCTTTCAAGTGGGAGAAGAAGAACCCTGAGCTGCCGAGCCAGGGAGGAAACGAGAGCAGAAAAATGCGATAAACAGCTGTAAAGCCCAACCCTGGCTCTGCACTGCTCCCGCCGTCGCGGGTCGGCCCCTCAGACTGTTTATGGAAAGCCCAGTTTGCCGAGAAATCCATCTCCCGTTTCCTGTTGATCGCTGGGAGCCAAGGTCCGTGCTCAGCCAAGGGCTGACGCCGCCTGCACACGTCTCTCAGTAACACGGAGGAAGGGCCGAGCCCAGGTCAGCTCACCCGAGCGTCCCAGGAGACGGGGGGTAACCGTCCCAAGGGGGCCATATCCCTCTAGAAGCATATTGAAGCTCTCGGGTGAGACAGGGCATCCCCAGTCCCTCTCGGATCCCCAGGCAGGGAGGGATTGGATGCTCTCCCTGAAGCTACTCGGCACCGAGGGTGTGTGGGTGGGATGCTCGCAGGGATCCAGGGCTGGCAGCATCCATTCGCTTCCAGCAACCACCCTTCAGCCCTCAGTGTTCACCAAACACTTCCTAAGCTTCCCCAAGCTCGGGACGGGCGATGGGGCTTCCCTCTTCACTCACTCCCCTCTTTCTCCCTCCCTGTTCTGACCCCATTCCCTGCTGAAAACAAGCCCCGTG
This sequence comes from Nycticryphes semicollaris, assembly GCA_013400055.1. Classification (NCBI taxonomy): domain Eukaryota; kingdom Metazoa; phylum Chordata; class Aves; order Charadriiformes; family Rostratulidae; genus Nycticryphes; species Nycticryphes semicollaris. The sequence goes on along the minus strand of VXBJ01001451.1, from coordinate 430,016 downwards.
GGGTGCGAAGGGAGCCCGTCGCCCTGCCTAAGCTTCGCTCAAGGCCAACACCATTGTTGCTGAAGCCGTGACAGGCGGGAGTGGAGCCAAGCGGGACCGAAGCCGCGGATGCCGCCGCCGCTGTCAACTGCCTGAGTCATTGGCCCGAAGAAGCCGAGTGAGTGAGGGAGAGCCGGGTGTTGACCTGAAATCCAGCTGATTTTTTTTTTTTCCTCTCTGAATCGGGACAGGGAGGAAGGGGAAAAGGCTGGGGGAAGGGGAAAGCGATGAATGGGTTTAGGCTGCTCAAATCTCCCCTCTTTCCAAATGCTCTGGAGGGAGATGGGGCCAAGGCGATGGCAATGGTGATGGGGAGGGGCTGCAGAGAGCCATGATGGGGACCGTCTTGGTAGGAGGAGGGGAAAGGAGCTGAGAAATACCAGGGAAGTGTGTGCCCAAGCTCTTTCTGTGCTTGTCCCAACTAATACTTACAGGAGGAGAAAGGAGGAAAAGAAATAGTGAGAGCTTCCCACACCCTCTGCTGGGTCCCCTCCCTGGGCTGTTGGTCCCCATGAAGGCAGGGATGGAGATGCTCGCCCAGCGCACTCTTCATCCAGCCCTGAGCACATGGGTAGATCTGGGACATGCCCCCAGGGACCATCCCATCCCAGCAGCCCTGGGGGGTAAGGACAGCTGGGGTTTCTGCTGGCCGAGGAGGGGTAGCTGCACCCCAAAAATCACCTCTGAGCAATCAGATGTGTAAAACGAACCCACCCCATAGATAGCCAGGGCCGTTCCTCCTCCTCCTCTCTCATTCACCCTTCCCGAGCTTCTCCCCACATTGCAATGCTGTCTTCCCTAAATCCTTCAGCAATAAGATAACCCCAAGGGCTCCCAGAGCAGGGCTGAGTGGGCAGGAAGATGAGCCCCAGCCCCCCACCCCCCGCCCCAAGGTCTCCCCTCCCTAAACCCCAANCTATATGGCTTTTGAGGGCGGGGGGGGGAGGGGAGGGGAAGGGGGAGGGCAGTGCACGGGGAGGCACACGGCTGTGCGGGGCTGGATGCTCCACTCCCATCCTGTATAAATATCCACATGGATGTGTGTGGCCCAGGGAAGGGACCCCAGCCACAAGCCTGGAGCAGTGGGTCCAGCTCACCGCACCATTCCACAACCCCCACCCCCACGAAAGCTTCCATGCACCCATGGACTGCAGCCACCTTTGCACCGGGGCTTGTCCCCTCCCTGCTGTGGGGTCTGGCTGTGGCACTGTCTTGTGGCTGCATAGCACTCGTGTGGCCACCAGCCCTGTGGGACACTGGGTAGGGGAGGATGAAGGAGATGTCCTGCATGGGAGGGACAGTGGGGAGAAAACATCCTGGCAAATTTGAGTGAGGTGAGTGGGTGGATGGAGGTGGCAGGGAAGAACGAGGACCTGGAGGTTCCCCGGGGTGGCTGCAGGAAGCCCAGGCTGCTGCTCACACCCAGCTGTGGGAGGAAGAGCTGGGAAGATAATGGGGGCTGAGACGGGCCCTCTGTAAGCTAAGCCCCCCATTCAAGGGGGGAAGACATCCCCGAGCATCTTTCCCTTCCTGACCCAGCACTGGGATCCATGTCACAGCTCTCCAAGTCCCAGTGGCTCCAGCAGCAGCAGCCCCCACAGTGCACGGGGGAGGGATCAGTGGTGAAACTCAACCCAGATGTTCGACAGCGGGAAACCCTTAAATATTTCCCTCTTTGTAACTAGGGCTGCAAGGCCCCTCCAGCAGCCCTGGCTCCTGAGTTTCTCCTCTGTCACTCCCCATGTGCCCTGTAAAGGAGCTGCAGACCTTGTCCCAGGGAGGGACAAGGACAGGGACTTGCTTGGGATGCTCTGGGCAGAATCAAGGTCGTTGGGGAAGGCAGCATCCCTGCCTGTGGCCAGCAGGCAGGCAAGAGGCAAGCAGCCCATGGCAAGCGGCACTCCAAAAGTGAGCTCCCCACAGGGCTTAAAAAGAGGAGGTAAAGTACTAAAATGGTTGAAAACTATATATCATGTGGGTTGAGTCTCACCTCCATGGCAGTGTCAGCCCCTCAGTGGTGGGAATGTGCTGGTACCAGCAGGATTTCTGTCACTCCCTGAGCCCAGTGAAGTTATAACTTCATTTATGTGGCTCAAAGCTGGGCTTGCTGAACCAAAAGCTGCAAGGACAGCTAGAGTCGTCTGCATCTTCTCACCTTCTGCAGCCTCTCAGTGCCTGGAGCCTCATTTGATGTCTGCCTTTGCTTTTCTCCAGGGCTCAGCATCACCTCACAGCCATTCTTCAGGCTGCCCTGAACCTCTTGGTCCAGACTCGCTCCTCCCAGCTGCATCCCAGCTGTCCCCTGCATTATTAATCCAGAACCACCTTATCAGCCCCTATCTTTTTCCACTCCATTCGAGCTCTGCCACTCGGCAGCACTTGCATTAGGAGCCAGAAGACATTGGGACACTCCTTTGGTGTGGATCCCGCAGGCTCCAGCTTCAAGAAAGTCACTGAGTGCTGAGTCCTGTTCCTCGGGGAGCTGGAGCTGCAATTCATCCCCCTGTGGAACCCCTGTGGGGGGACAACACGCCACTTCCCTGCCCTGAGACCCCTGGGAAGCAGCCCGGCTCCTCCTTGGCTTGGAGCTGCTCCTACACCTGGTTTTAATAATAAACGGCGCGGAAAGGGACAAAGGCGCCTTACTGGAGGGTGGTGGGATGCAGGATGGTGGCGGGGGGCTGGCAAGTAGGGAGGAAGCGGGGATGTGGAGCTGGGAAAAAGTGGATGCAAAGGGGGGCACCATCCCAGGAGCTTCATGAGGCTGGAGGGGTCCATCTCCCAGGGGAGCCCCATGGGGCTGCAGCAACGCGCTGCCCATCACCACATCTTCTCCTTAAATTAAATACCACTCCCAGGGCTGGGTTAACTACAGCCAGAGGAAAGGCAGGATTAATGGAAAGTGGTTATAAGACGATTTTCTCTGGTAGAAGAAACATCTTTATGTGATCTGTCCTTTTGACATTTCAAGTCTATTTTACGTCTCCAGTGTTTTCTGATGGAGGCTGTGACATTTAAATGGGTGATTCTTATTTACACTCTTAGGCGTTGTAAATAGCTTATATATAAATGTCCTTTAACGTATCAAAGACACCCTCTGCATTTTTATCCTCCAAACAAGACCTATAAATCTGTNCTTTGTAATCCAGGGATAGAAGAACACGTAACAGAAGTACATTGGCATTTTTCACACACCAGAATTCAGCATTATTTTATCAAAAAGTGTAAATATGTCACTTCAGAATCACAAGAGGCGTTAGAAGAAATATTTTGCGCGGTTCTCACCAAGGACTTTGTGACTTGGACTGTCCCCCCTCTCCAGTTACAGGTCCCACGACAAGGATGCAGTAAGTGCCAGGGCTGGAGAGTCAAGGTCATTTTCTAGCAGCTTCAGGGGTCAGGTGAAGGGACATGGCCCTCTGGAGGGGCTGGCACAGCCAGTGTCCCCTCCCAGCACATAGCACTTGTGGGTGACACTGCACAGGGTCTCAGAAGGCTTTTGGCTGCCCCAAATTTGACCCTCATCCCAGCAGGAGCCTGAGTGCAGCCAGAGCCCCACCAGCAGCATCTCTGCCACCTCTCCATCCACACAGGTCCCCGTCTGTCACACCCACACCCACCTCTATGACAATATCGCCTGGGAGGAGGTCCCCAACCTGGAGGGGAGCCTGGTTGTGGAAGAAGGCGAAGCCATCGCTACTCTCACAGTCCTGCCAGGGTGTGAAATATTTGTATCATCTGGTTTGAACCTCCAGCCATCTGGTTTGGGGATGCCTTTCGGGGGGGAGGGTGAGGGGCTCCTCCGCTGTCGGTGATCTCTGTTATTTATAGGGTGCGAACCCACCCTTGTTTCTCCCTCTGAGAGGGCAGATTCCATGGCCCTTTCCGATTCCCTCTCCAGGCTTTCAGAGATGAGGTCTTGGACAGGTTGGTGCTTGCTGAACTCGGCCCCTTTCATGTACCTCTGTGGAGGAGCAGAAGCAGGAGGTCATCGGTGTGGTGGGGAGGGTGACAGCAAGATTTCTCCAACATAAAACCACGGTACAGACGTTTTTTGATAGAAATAATGCTGATTTCTGTTAAGCCTCATTGTAAAGCTTGATTTAAATGTCAAGCTTCAGCCAGCTGTAAAGGCTTGACACAGCACAGAGCGCTTGCAGGAGGAACTCATCCCACCCGAAAACTGCCAAGCACCTCCACCTCCTCCTGCTTCAGGAAGCTAACACAGGAGAAGGCTTTCAAGTCATCCAAGAGGTTTCTTTCCCTTGTCTCACCACCCCCTCTACTCACTAGACAGTGGAAGGCACGATGTTCCCTCATGGGGGCTTGCACTCCAACACCTGCTGGCATCCCTCCCTCCATCCCCCCCTGCCTGCATCCCTCCCCTGCCTGCATCCCCCCCTGCCAGCCCAGTGGGCTGTGACCAGCCCAGCACTGCCCGGCCCTGTTCAAACAGCAGAGCCCAGGCAGTGATGGGCTCCACATCCCTCCTGCTGCCGTCTGCAGCGGGGATTCACCGACAAATCCCCAGGCAGCTGGGGAGGATGCAGGACATGCTGGGGCACGGACATGGGATGTATCGGGACATGGATACAGGCTGTGTTAGGGCATGGCTGCAGCTTGAATCAGGGTGCAGAGAGCAGTCCTGGGGCTGGACCATACCCCACTGTGGCTTCTTGTGGCCAGGAAAGCCACCACAGCTCTACCGGCAGGCTGAGGCTATGGAGAGCCTGGAGCAGCCTTGGGCTCAGCTCTGAGACCTTCAGGTCCCCCAGGAGGCTGCTGCTTCCCACCCACTTCCCCATGCAGTTCCCCCCAAGCTGGGCAGGGGCTGCCTTGGGGTGAACCAGGGAGAGTCTGCAGGGTGAGGCCACAGCAGGGGAGAGGGAGCAGTCCTGGGGCATGGCGGGGCTTGAGCCCCAAGTGAGCACACTGGCTGGGACTCCCGTTCCCCCTGGGGACATGATGGCCACAGCTGCCTGACCCCTGGCCCTTGCCCAGCCCAGCAAGGATTTCACTGAGTTTGCACATTTTCAGGAGACGCAGAAGCTGGAAAACATCACGGGTGCCAAGGCAGGCCAGGGGCAAGGGGGACAGAGCTTTCCTCCTCTGCAGCTCTTCTGCCGTGGGAGGGCAGAGCCCTCCTCATCCTCCCAGGCACACTGGGGCCATTGCATAGGGCTGAGCTGTGCTCCTGGCCCCATTAATTAACAAGCAATTAACTCTGGGCCCAGCTGGACACCAGCTGGTCACACCTGGGGCAGCTCAGGGCTGCGCTGGGGGCAAGGCGGGGGGGTTGCAAGTCACCCAGGGCTGGAGGGAGATGATATGGGCCAGTCTGGCCACAATCCCACCACTCTCCACCGGGCTTGGGGACATCAGGAAGGGAGCAACGGGCACAGGGTGTTGGACCTGGCTTTGCTCCCACACAGCCAAAAATTAAAAGGTGCCTCCTTCTCCAGGCAGGCAGCTCCACGGGGGCAGGCATGCAGGCAGACAGTCCACCACCCTCCCCTTGCAGCCCCCTCTCCTCCGTCCGGCGGCTCCTGCCACGCCGCACATCATTTGTCACTCCGACAGGTTCAGACAAACCCGTCTGGGATTAATTAGGCTCCGTCTTCGTTTCCTCCAGCACTTCGCAGGGGCCGGGCTGCAGAAGGCGGCGGGGAGGCAGCAGAAGGGTGGGCAGGCTGTGGCGGGAAGGGGCCATCTACCCTTGGGCAAGGGGGAAAAGGCAAGTGGGGATATCTCCCCCGCCCTCCTCCATCCTCCCAAATCCCTGCCCCGGTGCTAACACGGTTGGTGCTGGCTTCGGGCCCCATCCTGGGGAGTGGAGGCCACCAGCGGCCGTGCAGCGCAGCCGGATCCAGGACTAGACGGCTGCTGCCACCTCGTGCATGGAGGGCTGCTCCCACACACACACACACCCCTTTCCTCCCCAAACACCCCCAAAAGATGGGCCCCGAAATCCCTCAGAACCAGACGGGACCCCCCGGGGATGGGGATGGGGGGGGAGGACTGGATCATGCCAGCGAGGAGAGAAAGAGCCAACAACCAGCAAGTAAAACCAGAGCCCCCCACCCCCCCGAATTTATTATGGGTTGGTTCAACAGGACCTTACACCAGTGCCCGGGGGCCTCTCCCAGCACAGCCCCCCTGAGGGGAGGTGCAGCCCCACAATGGCCCCACGCTGGCTACGGGGGCTCCTAAAAAAACAGCCGGGTGGGAACCCCCACTGCCAAGAGGGACCTTCCATCTCCCAGGGTGAGAGGGAGACACCCCACTGCACTCCATCCCCACGTTCCATCATCCATGGCAAGAGCAGCATCCCGGGTACCTCCAGTGGTGGCAACCGCTGCCATCCCGCTTCCTCTCCATCCGATGGGAAATTTGGGCCCTTACCCCGGTAAACATGTGATGTCTCAGTCTCGTTTGCCAGCCCTGGCAGCAAAACCCAGGGGACAGTTCAGGGCACGGGAGAGGCTACAGCTCGGTACAGCACCACCAGTATCAAGATCTGTCTCCGACTGGGAAACGTGTCCCCCATTTCCCCACTGACCTCCGTCCACGTCACGTGTAACAACCAAAGAGACCACATAAAATAAAACCCTCGGGGTTTAGGTACAAATTCTGGCACCGAAATAAAACAAACCCCTGCAAAATGGGAACCAAACGAACCCCACACACACACACACCCTCCCACACCCCAACATTATTAAAATATTTTGCTTTTAATATTCAAGAGTTTCAAAGTTCTCAGTGTCCTTCCGACTGCTGTTATCCCAACGTCTGCCCTGTCCCCGAGGGCCATTCCCGGGGGACACCGGGCACCGCTTGGCTTTACCACAGGAAACACCACGCATGTACAAGATTGCAAGGGAAGGTCTGGGGGTGGGGGACAGGAGCGTGCTGGGACCAGTACACCAGACCAAGACACCGTCCCCTTCTCCTGCTCAGCCACAGTCCCACCGCGCTGCCCACAGAGGAGGGAGGAAGAGGTTGAGGAGCTTGGAAAAGCAACGGAAATGATGAAGGAAATCGTGCCCAAGTCTTTAAAAGAAAAAAAATCCGTCTTGTCCACAGCTTTTCCAAGGAGGTGTCAGGGGAATCTGGCAAACTCTCCTGCTTCCTGCTGCAGGGCAGGAGCGTGTCTGTGTCCCTCTGTGCTTTGGGTCTCCACCAGCTCCATTCCTCTTCTCCAGCTCAACAAAGTCATCTCCAACACGCCCGGAGCAGCTCCTCCACCCTCAGACCAGGATGTGAGGGATGGCTCTGCCACTGCCTTCAGGCCCAGGGGAATCAGGACCAGTTTCGGGCAGAGAGAAGGGGGGATTTGTGCCACTTCCCCACGTTGGAGAAGGGCAGGAAGGGACCTCACCAACAGGCCCAGGAATTAAAAAGGACCAAAAAATAAAATGGAAGAGAAACAGGTGTGGGGTAGGTGGAGAGGTGAGAGCATGGGGACCGCAGAGCCTCACTGGGGCAGCCTCCAGCACAACCGTCTGCTCCTGGGTGTCCCCTCCAAGGCCACGGCTGGGTATTGCTTGAGGAAGGTCCCGCCGGGTGCAGGGGTTGTCCCCGCTCGGGTATTGCTGGGAGGGGGGCAGCGGATGGCAGCTACCTGGTGCTCTGCAGCTCCTCCCGCAGCCAGGTGGGCAGCGTCTGCCCCATCTTGTACAGGAGCTTGGAGAGCTCGATGTTATGGTCCCTGTAATAGTCCCGTAGGAAGGCGCGCGACTGCAACAGGAGAACACAGAGGGAGGGTCAGGGGGACCAGCCCTGAGCCCACCGCCCCAGCACAGTCCCTTGGCCCTGCTCAGGACTGTCCCCGGGAGGTTTGCTCCATACTCACGTCCGAATCCATCTCGGGATACTTCCTCCCTTTGCTCTTGCCCAAGCATTTTGTCTTCCCTCCATCCAGAAGCTGACACCAGAACCCTTTCTTCGGATCAAACCTGCGAAGCGAGAGCTCTGCCTCACCCCTCTTGCTCCCTCAAGCTGCCCGATAATCCCTGCTGCTGCCCAGCCCTGCAGGGGGGCACTTCTCCCACACTTCTTCATCTGCAGCCCAGCTAATGCCTCGCTATCGACCCCCTAGTACAACAGGTTCTCCACACAGACACACAGCAAGCAGCCCGAGGTGCATTCATCACCACATCACCCTGCTGAGGGAGCACAGGGGTCTACGTGAGTTTAATCATTATTTTCTGTGGCACCTTTGGCCCTGGATGCCCTCAGGACCCCCAGGGCACCTGGGTGCAGACTCAGAACGGCCACGTGCAAGTCCAGTGCAGAGGTAAATTATTCTGGTTTCAGGAGCTCTGCCAGCCTCCTGCTTCTTATGGTGGGCTTTAATGTCTGGAAGGCTCAGAGCAAGGTGACACCCACGGAGGTGCCACACAGCCAGCAACAAGAGCCTCTCTGCAGCATGGGCATGAGGAGCCAGGGTGCCAGGGCTCGACACCATCACACGTGTCAGGAATGCACCACAAACTCCACTCCAGGAGCCCAGAGATGCTCCTGGGCTGCCTGGGGTGACACCACCATCCCCACTGTGGTGCCTGGATAAGCACAGCAAAGCAGGCTGCTTCTTGAATGTTACTTCTGATTGCAGCTATCCCAGAGCAGGTGGCAGCAACGAGAAGTTGCTGTTCTGGCCTCAGCTGAAACCTTGGTCTCATCAAAACCATTAGCAGCTCCGTGGTGAGTTCCAGGGCTGGGGGCTGCCCTGGGACAGCACTGGGTGTCCTTAGGGGCAACCTGCTGTAGCAGGAGCAATGGCAGGATAGGGGGAAGAGGAGCTCAGGGAAGGACTCACGCCAAGGTCTTGTGATAATCGATGAAGTTGGTTACGCCGAGGAATTTCTGGACTGTCTCCATCACTTTGGCGGGTTCTGTTCGGAGCAGCTTGCCATCCAGGACCAGGATCTGCAGGGAGCATGGCAGGGTGGTGAGGTCCCACTACTCTCCCAGCCCTACTCTCTTGGGGCACAGCGATGCCTTTGCTGCACTTTTTGCCATCCTGGAGCCAAATTTGCCACAGCCAGCACAGGGTCCCCTTTTGAACGTTAATGTGCCCCAGTGTTCACTTACACTGGGTGTTGGAAAAGCAAATGCAAATAAAAGCCAGGGCCAGGATCCATCTAGGACAACATCAGAGCTTCGGCTCATGGCCACCCAACCCACAGCCAGCCAGGATTACGTTACAGCAATTACGCCAGCAGCAGACAGCTAATTGACTTTATAAGGTTAAATGACGGTGGAAAAATCATTCAGGGACTGAGCAGAATGGCCCGACGTGGCCTGTACCCTGCCAGCAGCGCTCCATGTGCGGGTCACAGCCAGGCTGGCACCCAGCCCCCATTTCCCCTGCAGGCAGCTCGAACCACGGGCAGCTATTTTTGTCCTGCTTCCATGTCACATTGACACCAGACAGCACAGCCCCACAGGGGTCTGTGGCCAAGAGTGGCGGGCGAGCGGTGGGTGGCTCTGCAGGGTCACAGCCCCCTTTCCAACCTGCTTTGCCAGAGGATCAGCAGAAGGACCTACTACCCAGGAGACAGGCACAAGGATATCTTCGTGCATCGTCCAACACCAGCCTCACGCTACAAAACTTTCCTTCTTGCATGATATCTGCCCTCTGCACCTTCCCCAAGCACTTTCACTCTTGCCCACTGTGGCTTTTAGGCTCTAAGAAAAGCAGCTCCCTCAGGAGCACCTCACAGCAGACTTTGGACCCAAGGTCTCTTTGCCCTGGCATCCCTGCTTGGGCAATGGGGGCTCCCTGGGGTGCTGTGGCTGTAAGATTGGGGTGTTCCCATCCCTACCTGGTTGGCATGGTAGCTGTTCAGCCATCGCTCGATGTGGGTGGCGTACCAGCCCGGCACCAGGCAGCGGTTCTGCAGGGTCCGCAGCTTCGGAGCAGCCTCAGGTCCTGCCGTGATCACCTCGTGAAAGGTGTATTTCAGGGCAACCGGGTCGTCATGAGCTCTCTGGTGCTGTCAGGGATGAGCAAGGCAGGTTTGTCCCTGAGCAACTCAAATCCATGAGGTACCATGCCTCCCAGACCACCATGACCACCATGACTCACACATCTTGTTCAGCCAAAAAGTGTAGCGCCTGCAACCACCCCACCTCCCAAACCAAGGTGACAGAAGGAAGCCCCCAGCCATGGCCCATGGTGTGGCCCAAGCTGGAGGAGAGGCAGAGGCGGGAGGCTCACCTGATACCAGGAGTAGGCTCGATCTGCAGGGTTGATGAGGATGGTGATGACTTTGGCCTTGGAGAGCAGGGCCGCAGCTCGCCGGGGAGCCACTTCTGAATCAAAATAGTTGGCACTTTTCTCAAAGTAGAAGTCAGAGGTGGTGTTGGAGGGGATGGGGAAGAACTCCATGTACCTGGAGGAGGCACAGCATGAGGCTGGCAGATGGGCACCATGAGAAGTCTCCAGCACCTGCCCTCACAGGTGACATTTCAGACACTCTATACCACATACTAACCCTGCAAGATCCCCCCAGGTCTGACACGCTGCCTGGGGCTCCAGGCATTCTGGAGGCCCAGGCCTCACCAGATGTCCCAGACAGACCCCAAATTTTGGGGCAGATGGACACAGGTCTGGCTTCCGCCAAGAACACTTCTGAGCCCTGGCAAGTGGCCTTTGCCTTACAGACAACATCTCAGGGATAAACCATAGTGGTGTGATGGCCCAAAAGCACAGGGCAGAAACTGTGTGAGATTTGTCCTACATTGCAGCACCCAGGTGCCCTCTGCCTAAAGCCTGGTGGCTGCGAGGCAGATGAGAAACCTAAGGGCACCGCTGAAGGAACCAGCTCTCCCAGCTCAGTCCCTGCAGCAGAGAGACCTACCAGTCGATGCCTTTGTGATAGTTGTGTCCGTTGAAGAACTGTATCTCCTCGAAGGTCTCTGAGCTGGGGTAGTTGCTGCTCAGGTCCGGATGCATCCCCAAGAAGAGATAAAGGGCAGTCGTTCCTTCGGACAGAGAGAAAGCAGGAGCTGACTTGGGCCAAACCTCCCTCCAAACTCTGCTTCAGGGCAGGAGAGCTGAGAGAAGCTCTCTGAAAGTGCACGGGGGATCCAGCAAGCCTCTCAGCATGGTCAAAGCACTGAGGGTGAAGGGAAGCACCTGTTTTTTGAGGCCCAATGATGAGAAGCTTTGGGAATCGGTCACAGGTCTTTTCTTTGGACCAAATGTCTTTGTGACGCTTGTCTTCACAGGGATCCTGAAATGCAGGGGAGAAGGATTAGAGACAGGGCAGCCTGGAGAGGACCACACAGCACTGCTCAGAACCCTCCAGCCTAAGCAGACACTCAGGGAGGCCGTGCTGCTCAGCAGGCAGGGCAAAGGCTGGGGTTATTTCCAGCACTATGTGGCAAACTCCTTCCCGGCACTGATTGCAGAACCACAAAGAAGTGAAACACGCCTTATTCCCCCTATTCCACGCAGGAGCTGTACCTGCCACAGCGGGTCCTTCTCCTCAGAGAAGATCTGGAAGTATTTCTGTGCCAGCTGCACAGGTGGCAATGTCTGGAGCTTCAAGTTGGTCCAGGAGTTCAGGAAGCGGACCAGGTGCTTGAAGGTGTACAAGCCCAGGCGGTCGTTGCCATAATTAGACAGATGGGTCATGAAGATGCTGATCTGAAGTGGAGAGGATGGAGCAGGGGTTAGTGGAGCCTCACCCAGCAGCCATCCCATGCAAATGGCTCCCACTCCAGCTGAGGACATCAGGGACACTGCCCACAGTGGCACCGGGGGACAGCTCTACAAGAGATACCTGTCTGTCTGTCCCCAGGCAGAGGGACAGCTGTACTCACAGGATTGAGAAGTACGGTCAGGAACAATTCACCCCCATTGATGATTTTGTCCAGCTCACTGGAGCCACCGGGGTACTCGTTGTAGAAGATGGTGTGTGTGAAGAGGCCGCAGGTTTGCCGGGGGAGTACCTGGGGCAGGAGAAAGACATGGATGGAGCATTCAGAGCTGGGTCCAAAATGAAAAGGGCATCCTCAACTCCTCAGGGGTCACTGGCCCTCACCACCTGAATCCTGATGCCCAAAAGGGATGGAAGTGGACAGATGGAGAAGTCAGAAAGTGTCCCCACACAAGCTTCCCCCATGAAGGACAAGTAGAGGGCACAGCCTCCTCCAGCAGAACCATCTGAGCTGCCCAGAAACCACCCACTGAGGTTCCAGGTTTTGGTGGGGAGGCAGAGGAGAGAAGCACCAAAGATAAAACCCGGCCACCTACCATGATGCCATTGTGGATGAAGCCACGACGATAGCGAGCAGGTTTCAGGTGGGGGTACTCCTCCGTGCTTGTCACTTTGATTGACCAAATCTGCTTCCAAGCTTCGTAGAGCTGCACGTGGACAGGGTACACGCCCGAATGGTGGGGGGCCACAGCGTACCCCATGTCAGTGGGGATGCCGTGCTCCTGCAGAGAAGAAAGCAGGGAGTGGATGACTGTGGAGACTCCAAAACCACATCACCCCAAAGCAAATTCTCCCCAAGGGACTGCCCGTTCCCAACTAGAAATAGTCAATTTGTGCCTCTGGAGAGCAACCAGGGCAGGGCTATGCCTGCACATCCTCTCCTGAACAGGGATGTCTCCATGAAAAGGAGCTCAGCAGCAGATGTGCTGGGTGGACGCTCACTTCTCTGCTTCACATGGACCATACTCATCCTTGCCATTTCTGCTGTCACCAACAAAACAACAGCAGCAAAGCTTTTCTGTGGAGAAGGAGGAGATGCATCTACGCAGGACTGTAAATTGGTTTATATCAGTAGATATAAAACAGCCTGGAAATTCTGAGCTGGATAACTGCCCATCCCAAGAAGGCATGGTCCAGTCTCTCTCTAATTAAGCACTCTAATTAGCAGACAATGAATTTAAGTTAGCTTGAAAATCCCTCTCTGAGGCCATAGGACTGAATTATTATTATTATGGGCTCTGGCTTTACTGGGTTTGGATTCAAGGCAGCTGTCAGCAACCCAGTCAATCACAGAGTGATCTGGTCTCTTGCTTTATCCAGGGCAGAGTAAGGACGGTCCAAGAGGATAGATAACTCCTCACCAAGCTGAAGGTCAGAGCCTGGCTTTATAAACCAAACATGTCCCTAACAGCTCAGCCTGCAGAGGGAGATCCCATCAGCAGGAACCTCCCAGCACATGGCTACCCCTCCAGGATCCTGCACCATAGCCCAGCACCACATCAAAGCACACCAGGCTGAGCACCCAACCCCAGGCTCTATTAAAACCCAGCATACACCAACCCAGACAGATGCTTCCACCCTCAGAGCCATGGGTCAGACCTCCATATCCCCCACGGATGAACCCCTGCATCCCCCCAGTGCCGGGCCATGCAGGCACAGCTGCAACACACGGATGATGTCTTCCCTTGAATGGGCAACCCAGGCTGCTTTTGCCTTTCTGCCTCCCTTCTCCCGTCCTCCCACCACCACGAGCACCCCCCGCCGGCGGCATCTTACTCACGACAGCGAATTTCTTGTTTAATGTCATCTGCTCGGCGAGAACCGACTGGTTGTGGAAGAGGTGAGGCTGCATGTGGCTCCACATGTGGGGGAACCACCAGAACTCTCTCACGTAGGACAGCAGCAGGTCATCGCCTTCGTCCTCGGCATCAGTACCTGTGGGCACGACGCTCACCATCACCACCAGTCACTCTCAGTGACCGGGTGATGGGGGACAGCAAGGGGGAGATGCCCGAGGACCCTCCTGCAGCCCCAACTTTGGCCTCTTTGAGCACTGGTTTGTGCCTCAACACTGGCCACACAGCACCTACAGGCAAAGTAATGCCCTCGCCCTCCTCACCCGTGTGGAAGAATTTCCCTGAGTATCCCAGGTTGAAGGTGAAGTTTGGGATGTGGGTGCGCAGCTCATTCTGTGTGTCGAATAGTGCCTGGGAGGAAGGAGAGAAAGCAAGATGTCCTAAGCACATGGCCACGGGGATGGTTACCGCACCAGGGCAAGGACTCGTGTCTCTGAGAGTTTTGATGAGTCGCTCCCACAGGGCCAAGGGGATGCTCTGGAGGCAGTAAAGCTCATCCCTGCAGCATCCCAGAGCACCCAGCCCTACACATTCCCTACCCACACAGCCAGAATACCCCAGTCACACCTTGACATCTTCCACCTTCATGCGCGTGCCCTCCTTGCCCACAAAGATGTCATCGATGTCCACCAGGATATAGCGGTCGAGGGGCAGGGAGAGCCTCTTGCCCGTCAGGAAGGAGACAGAGTCCACGAAGATGAGCTTATGGAGCCAGAAGTTGAGGTTGTTGCCAAAAAGCACCCTCTGGATGCCATCATGGAGGCCCAGGTCCTGCATCACGGTGGTGTGCAGCGCTGCATCCACGCTCATGTGGGGGATGGACTCAGCTGACTTGGTCTTGGCCAGGAGAACCGGCTCGTAGGTGGAGTGGTTGGACTGGAAGACGGTCCAGTCCTCACCAGGAAGCACTCCCTTCTCCACCTCACTGGGGCGGGTGATGTACAGTAGGGGCGACTTGGGGTTGATGCTGCAGTCCTTCAGCGCCAGGTTGGAGTGAAGGAAGAGGGGGAAGCCCTTCAGCTGGGCGCTCAGCAGGCTGTTCTCGTTGGCCTGCACAGGGAGAGATGGGAGCTGGAGGGGACAGGATGCCGGGAACGGAGGCGTTGAAAGACATGTGAAGGCAGGGGCTCACCAGAGGCACCAATGGCTCTGCCAGGGGGTTAGGTGGCTCACCAACCTCGGAGATCCAAGTGTCAGCCCCTCACCCCACTCCCCCTTCCTCTCCTGATGCTGAGGCACCCTCATTCCACTTGCACACCTCATCCTGCCCATGTCCAATGTGCAAAGCCCACCAGGGCTGCAAACCCTGGGCAGGGGAAGGGCAGAGGGCTGCGAAGTAAAATACCTGCTTGTGTTTTTGGTGAACCCCAGCAAGGGTCACTTCTGGGAAATGGGATGCTAAAAGCAACTGGACTGATCCCAGAGGTGTGCTTTTACCCTCAAAACAACCAGGAGCCACACAGCTCTTCCAAGGGGAGAGGGCTAAGATGGCGCCTTCTGCGAAAAGCCTGGACCCCACGCCAGGCTGCAAGCTGGCTCCACACCAACTGGAGCTGTTTGCAGAAAGCAAGGGGAGGGTGTATTCCCTGCAGGGCACTGGGACCCCAAAGCCCCCCAGTGACATCCAACCTGGCCATGGGGCCTCAGTTCACCCCCCCATACGCCTTTACCTTGAAGAAGCCAATGATGCCCACGCCGTACTCCACGCAGTACTTGTCCAGCAGCTCCCGGTTCCAGGCATCCAGGTTGACATACTTGAGGATGTTCTCATAGATGATGAGGGCAAAACGTCCCCGGTCCTTGTCGGTCAGCGTGGGCATGTCTCCCTTCCCCGGGGCAATCTCTGTCCTATATTTGAAGCGACTCGACTCCAAAATGGCCACGATCTCCTGGCCCAGTTGGGAGTAGAGGCTCTCCACGAAGACAAGCACCAAGGGGTCCGTGCGGGAGGAGTCAGCCACCTTAAGGGTCTTCAGGGGCAGCAAACGGGAAGGGGCGACCTTGGGCTCATCGCAGTCCGGCCCCACCACGTCCCCAGAGGGCTCCAAGCCCCTTTTCCACCCATATAAATAATAGGCAGAGATGAAAACACTGAGCAGGCAGAAGGCGAAGAGCAGGAGCAACACCACCTGCAGAGAGAGCTGCCGGATACCCCGCCAGGCCCTGGCCAGCACAGTCATCCTTGCATCCGCAGGGTGAGGTGAGGTCCCTCTCCCCTGCCTGTCCCCTCCCCTCACGAGCCCCGGGGAGGGGAAGAAGCGACCAACCAACCAAAAAGAAAAATAGGTAAAATAAAACTGAATGCTACTAATAAATTAAAATCCCAGCAGGCCGCCTGCGCGAGGCTCTCTCCCCTCCAGCAGTCCGGCGTCCCTCGCTGTCCGCTTCATGTCACCATGGCAGATGCGCCGAGAGTCCCCTTGCCGAGCCAAAATCCCCACGGTGGCGGCAGCGGTGGCAGCAGCAGCAGCTCCATGGCCTCAGCAGGACGAGGGGGCGGCGGGCGGCCTCGGCGCGGCTGGCGGCGGGCACAGGGGCATGGCGGCTCCCCAGGGCGCCCCGGTCCCCCAGCTCCACACGGTGCCCTGCGGGAGAGAGGTGGGATGAGCAAGCGGGTTTGGCGCCGGTACCAACGCCGCCGCTTTTATTTACGCCAGCGGATCCCTCGGCGAGCTCGCCGGCGTGCCAGGGCTTGCCATGAGCTCCCGACGGCGCCGGGGATGGGGCGGGAGCGCGCAGGCGTGCTGCGGGACCCTGGCTGCCATGGGTGCATGGGGCACAGCAGCACCACCACCAAAATGCTACGGGCCTCCCCCCCACCCTCCCCAACCCGAGTCCCCATCGCACCAAGCAGCTGGAGAAGCAGCCCTTCTCCTCCTGATTGCCCGGTAGGAGCCAGGCTGTGGTGAGGAGGATGAGGGTGAGAGGGATTTGAGCCTTCCATGGTCCAGCCTGGCTGGCAGGGAGGGATGCAGGCAGCCAGACAGACGGCAGCATGAGGCCAAGCTGGGAGCCACCAGCCAAGGTCACAGACAGGCACGTGGGAGCACCCACATGGAGCCAAAGGGACCTTGGGAATATTTTTCCCTTCCCTGTGAAAGGCTCATCTAAACAAAAGAAAGAAAAATATAGGATGGGCACCGCTTGTTGGGAGGTGAAGGCACCTGCAGATACATTTGATGCAGCCAATGTGTTTAAAGAAAATATGAAATGGCTTTCAGTCATGTCCTCAAACCTACCACCAGTGCCAGGGACAAGGGCAGAGGTCCCTGCTCCTGCCCTAGGAGAGCTGCCTGCACCCTGCCAGCACTGCGGCCAAGTGCCCACCTTACAGACACCAGCCGGGCACATAACAGGATTAAATGTGTCCGGCTGAGCAGTACCATGGATTACAGGCTGGGGCTTGGCAGGGTAATCCTGTCATCCCTGCCCTTCCCTGCAGCCAGCTCCGCTCCAAGCTCCATCTCCCAACCCCATCGGTACCGGGCTACTTCACCCGGACTCTATGCAGGCCACTGGCAGCCAGTCTCCATCACTGACTCCATCTCCATCATCCACCAGCAACCCTCACTGCTGTCTGCACTGGGTACAGTGGAGCACCTGGTTCTATCAATTTCTAAGTAATCTTTGCACACATGGTATATCTCCAGACAGGACCAAAAGGAGAAGCACGCAGGGATGTGGCTTTTAGGGATGTGCCCATGCAGAAGGGTGCTCCCCTGCCCAGGTACCATCCCTAGGGACATGGACAGCCGGGACCGCGTTATCAAGCATCCCAGCCATGCCATCCCATTCCCCCTTCTGTTTCTCTCATATTTTAGGAGTGGTGGATGCTGGCAGCCATGCTCCCATGGGCGGGCAAGTGACAGCCAGCAGGTTTGATGCCAGCGCTGGGGCCAGTTGCTGATGGGCAGGATGGCACATCCATCCTCGCACTACCCTCCAGGAGACAGAGCAGACGGGAGCAGGGCTCCATGCCCACATCACCTGCCATTTCCAAGGGGGTTTCATTAGTCCACCCTCATCTCTAAAAGCTTTTAATTATGGTATTTAATGGCCAGGTTTTGAAGACAGCATCTCTGGGCAGATGCCAGTTTACTGTCCCTGGAGGGAAGCTGCCACGTCAAAGCACAAAGGCAAACCTGCCCAGGCAGGGGGCCAGCATTGGACCCCCGGAGCAACCAGGTGGGAGCCTGGACCAGGGCAGGCAGCGTCCCGTCCCATGAACCCGCTGCTGAGGCAGAGAGCAGGCAGGAATCCTGCTCTGCCGGTTTGCTGACAGAGCAAACCCTCCGTGGGGAGGATGCTGAGGGGTTTGGGGTGATGCTTGTGGGGTGGGGATGCTCCTGCTCAGGCGTTTCCCTGCAGGAGCAAATCCCTGCGCATCCCCTAGCAGCGGTGGGAGAGCCAATAGCTCCAAGTCAGAAAAAGAAGCAGGTTTAGGTCCAAGAGCACAAAACAACCTCTTGAGAGCAACACCTTTTCTAAAACAAAAAGCTAAACATGATGGTAAAATAGAAAAAAAAAAAAAAAAAGACCACAAGAGCTGGCAGGGTGACAGCCGGAGTCAAACTTCCTTTTAACCTGATTTTTAGAAGCTGCTCAGGTGCCTTTTAAAACCACAGTTGTTATTTAAAAGGCACCGGCTGGAAATGTCAGCCTGAGTCACACAGGCAGACCTCAGCCCCCCAGAAACACCATACAGCACGGGTGGGCTCCCATCGTGCAGGCGGGTGCTCAGCCACAGCTACACGATGAGGACCACAGCGGAAAGAGCCCCAGAAAATGCTGTTTTCTGGTGGGGTTCTGAGCAAAACCCTGGCCCTGGCTCTGCTGGGGAGAAGGCTTAGCCATAGTGCTCTTAATCCGCTGCCCTGACAAACACAATCAGCATCCGAGCGGCTTCCCTGGCGCAGCCAGGAGCCTGGAGCACCCGCAGGGCAGGATCCGACCCTGGAGCAGGCAGGGAGTGCAACCGGTGGCCAGGGAAGCCCTTTACTATCAGCGCTTCAAATCTAAGACAGCAGCAGGAGGAAGGGGAAAAAGGCTTCAAAAGCTTTTCTAAATTCCACCTGCCCCCCCGCAGGCGTGGTCTGGGAGCTGCGGTTTTGTCCTGGCCAGGGTTACCGTCCACAAAGGCTCCCAAGGGAGCCATGGCACCCCAGAAAGGCAGGGAGGAAGCAGAGAGGATAAAACCATCTCCATCGGCAGCTGGCAGCACTCTCCCTCTAACCTCTGGTGGGATTTCGCAGGGATGCAATGGGAGGATTAAATACAAGCAAGGAAGTGCAAGCAGATCCGGAGCAGAGGGAAGGGTCAGCGGTCCAAGCACGCAACTGCAGCGGGATTTGATCTATCAGGGGGGTGCAACAGGTCTGGCCGCAGGTGCAAGAGGTGAAGATCAGGCAGTTCACAAGTCCTGGCTGTCAAATAAATCAACTGTCCCAACCCCACAGCCCAGGGAGGGGAAGGGAGCTCAGAACCACGGGTGTGACATGGCAAGAAATTGCTCCACTTGGGAAAGGGCTGCAAGGGAGGGAGAAAGCATCCACCTTTGTGGAGAAGAGACTCCAAGACCTGCTCCATGAACAGGGACCCCAAACCCTGGCTCTGGTGGCTCACAGAGCCTCAGCACTCAACCTACAGAGAGGGGGGCAGATGGGTCATCCTGCTCCTCTCCTGCCAGCACCCTCTGGGTGCCCTTAACTTCCCACCGCCACTGGGACAGCCCCACCAGGTCAGCACCACTGGGTAATCACCTTGTCACCGCCACACCAGCTCCCCTTCCCCACATAAGCCACCCCTGGGGGGTTAAGCCTGGATGGAGGAGGATTTAGAGGCAAGGATGCTAAATTGCATCGCTCAGCTCAGCGATCTGGAATCCCTCCTGCTTGCTCCAAGGCTTCCCTTCCCATATCCAACCACCACAGGGTGCCCCACCGAGGTATCTGCTTCATCTCCCACTCAGCCATTTGATGGCAAAAGGCTACTTGGAAGGTCTAAATTCGGCCAAGCTGGGACCCAGGTCCCCTGCAGGGCAACTGAGCTCAGCCCACCATTGCCCGCTGTCTCTCCCACACCTCACACATCCCCACCAGCATCCTCAGCAGTCACTACTCACTGCCCCACAGCCCTGGGAGTCATGAACCACCTGTAAAAGATGCACAAAAGGCAGCCAAAATATTATTAATAGGTTTAAATTCCTCTAGAAGGAATCCCCTTTACTCCGCTGGTAATATTTAGAGGACTGCAGATCTAAAATGACCGAGCTAAGCATGTCCTTAGAGAGGAGATTAGTGCCATCATCTTATTCAAGAGACAACTGTGAGCTTAATTCAGGGGGGGGCTTGTTTTCAAAATTTAAAAGTAACTGGGGTGAAAAACCTGCCTTTAATCACCTACCTCTGCCCCGCTGCCTTTATCAACTCTGAATGGCAGCGATCCCAACTGCGACTGGAAATACCTGCAAAGAGTTGGGAGCACTGGCATGGGAGAAGAGCCATCACAAAGTGGAAAGGACCGCTGCCTTACACTGTCCCTGTCCCCATCACCTCCCTCCCCAGCCAGGGACAGATCCACTGGCCAAGAGAAGCCACAATCAGAAGCAGAGGAACCCTTTTGCTTCGGTGTGCAGTGGTGTGAGGATGCACGCCGGTATCAAAGCACAGCAGGCAGCAGGTCACAGCTCCCTGCTCATCCCAAGCAGGACAAAAGCCCTGCACCAGTGGGGACAAAGCCACAACCTAGCATAAAAGCTTCAACTGCTGCAAAACTGGGGATTTTCCCAGTGATCCCCACTTACTGACAACCCAGGAGAGCCTTTAGGTTGGGCACAAAGAGACATGGATGGATGAGCTGTACAGATGTCCAGCTGCCCCCTTGCCAGGCTGCAAACACGGGCAGGGGAGAAGGATGTGGGGCAGATGGGAAAGGGAAAAAGGAGCAGAAGGACAGAAAGGAGCAGAAACAAGCTCATCCTGGCTGCCCACTCTCACCGAGTCCGTCCCTGTGCCACCAGGGCAGTTTTATAATGCCAGATAAGGAGCGTCTTAGCGGTAGATTACATGGGCTGCTTAAGCGTTTTGCAAACAGTAGTTACAACACACCAGGGAAAAAAAACCCACCCTGCTGCTGGCACTGGGGACAGCCACAGCCCCACTTTCCTAAGGACACCAGCATTTTCCCGCTCCCCAGAAGCTGTAAAATTAAAGGACAACGGCAGCAGCCACCGGTGGTGCTCCCACCACAAACCCACCCAACTCAGCTTCTCCCCGCTGTGCACAGGCTGGACAGGAGCAAATGAAAGGGAATATTGGGAAGATATATCCCTGATTTATTCAGGGTCTGGAGCATTTGCACCCCAGGAGGGGGGGGACTTCAGCAGGAAAATCCTCCCTTTTTCTCAGCCCTTTATTTAAAGATTTGATTTCTCCAGCCTGGCCAAAAAAAGAGCAGTTGGAGCATCCACCTGAATTGCTGCTGCTGAACCAAGTTTACTCTCTGGAAATAAAACTCCAGCTCCAGCTGCCCATCACCTGCCTGCTCCTGCAGGAAAGAAACCAAGATGAGTGATTCACTCAGCAAAAAGAGTTATTTTTGGCCAAAAATGCCTAGCTCTGGTAAAGATGTTTTTCACCCAGAAAGCCCTGTTAGCACTTCAGTTTTACTCGAAAAGATAAAAGTAATGCTTTCCTTGAGTTTTCTTCAAAAAAAAAAAAACAATGGTGAATATGTTTGTGGGTTGTTGTTTTTTTTTCCTGCAGAGGGATGGAAAGGCAAGGTTTATTGTGCAGCGAATCACCGCAAATATTCGCTGAATTTCTGGGGGAGAAAAAAACCCAAACAAATGAAAAAACCCACCCAAGCCCCCAAAGACCTGGGTGAGGTTTCTGGAAGCCTATGATTAAAGCTTTTTCCATGGCAGAGCAGCTGGCAAACCCAACTGGTGGGGCTTTTAAGACCATCTCTAGCAAAGTCCATGCTTTAAACCCACTCCCTGGGTCCTGCGCCCGCAAGTTCCCATCTCCCTGCTCTTTTCATGGCCCCGAGGTGCCACAGCCCCCCCACCAGTGAAGCTGTGCAGAGGAACCCCCCCAGGGAGGTCACCCCCCTTCTGAGTCTTGGGCACTGGTGGCTGGAAGGTGACACCACTGATGGCTGCCACCCGCCTTGTCCCCAGCACCCTGATATGGAAGAGCACCTCTGTGTACTCCCGCCATCTCACAACACACACCAGAATTCAG
>VXBJ01001451.1:342907-399573 GCA_013400055.1 Nycticryphes semicollaris | reverse complement strand
TTTTTTTTTTTTTTTACCTGCAAATGACTGCATTTGGGGAATGACTGAATTTCTCTTTGCTGGGACCGTTAGAGGAAAGCTGCCGTTCTGAAGGTCCTGGAGCTGTTGCCCATCAGCCCTGCTAGAGCCCTGGCTGCAGATCCTGCCCCGTACCAGGCAGAAGGTGAGAGCTCAGCCTCCAGGGAGAGTTTTGGTCTCTCCCAGCTCCAGTCTCTGTTTCAAGGCCACCAGTAAGGCCACTGGACCGGTGGCTCGTGGGAATGGAGATGCAGCCACAGAAACATTGACATCTGAGCAACAAAAATTCCTCCTTGTGGGAAGCCCAGACCTGAAGGCTTTGCAGGTCAGGCCAGTCACTTCCCACTGACTCCTCTCAGACAGGACCAGTTTACACCAGGGCCAAATGCCGGGCAGGAGAAGAGGTCAAGAGCAGCGTTTCCATTTGCCTTGGCTCCCAGGCTTCTTTTTTTTGTTTAGTCACCAGCTGAGTTATGAAATCTGCCTGCAGTATCACTGTGCCTGTGGGTTTCCCATGGGCTGGAGAGGCTATTACCAAGGAGCAGCTGGAATGTTAATTACCCAATAAGGAACTAAATCTGGGGGATTTCTCAAAGCAAATACACATCGTCTCTGGAACTGACCCCACTGTGGCCTGAGCATCCTTCCTGGCCGGGCTGGAGGACGCAATCCTTGCAGCTCCTGCCCAGTGTCTCCTTTTTTGCTCATCCCAGCCTGTGAGTGTCCTCAGTGCTGCCCTCAGCAGCTGGGACAGCCTGGCCAGAGCTGCTATTCGAATCCCAGGACTATTTTACAGGCAGGCAGTTCCCTCACAGACACCAGGACCGGTGCAAGGCAAAGAGAGGTGAGAATTCAGCCCAGGGAGTGGAGAAAGACCAATCCCACATAGAGCCTGGAGGAACCAGGAGCAGCCCTGCTCCCAGCTGATTTGGGGTGGATTTTCAACCACTGGGTTGGGTGTTTTTTTTACAAGCTCATCTTCTAATGAGGTCATTTCAGCCTGTTACCCCATAAGTAGAGGCTTGCCCATCTCCTTGCCTCTGGCTTACATCTGTTCTAAGGCTGGTGCAAGCCTTGTGGAGGATTGTCACAGCCTGTCCTCTTCCCTGGGGACAAACTCACCCTGCCTGACTCCCCTCACCCCGGCTCCTTCTCAGCTGGGTCACCCGCAGCCACCATGGCACACGTGGCCTAAGGCAGGCTGAGCTCTGTGGCGCTCGCCTGCTGCCAGCCTCTTCCTTCAAATCAGGCCACAGCCAGTGCCACCAGAGCCCCCGGCTGGAATTACCGCACTGCTGCCAATGTATATTTTAAAAGCCTCTCCTTCAATATTTAAACAGGAAGATCCCTGATGCAGCAGCAAACTGCTGAGGAAGAGAGGAGCAGGAAAAGATGGCCCGGGTGTCAAAGGCAGGCTTTACAGTGTCATCCATGAGCACAGAGAGCTTTCCTGGGAAAGAAGCGCTTCACAAGGGGGTGGCAAAGTGTCTTATGGACCCACCACCCAGTCTCCTGGCGCTCTGAGCTCTCTGCCTCCCCGGAGGGCTAAGATAAGGCCTTGTTCCAAAGGTCTTTGATGTTTCCCATCGTAACTCTCCTGCGCCTTCTTTAAATCAGTTGGAACCAGAAAATATGCGCTTGCTAGACCAACTTCACATAAAACTTTATAGATTTACCTTCTGCTCGCTGCAGAGGTGGAACAAATCTCTCCTGCTAATTGCTCTAGGAGGTAGTCCTTCCACCATCGCTTGCAGCTGCAAAATCCACACCACTCACATCAGCCACCTGACACAGAATTACGTGTAATAAAATCTCTTGTTAGCTCCTTAAGAGAAAATACTCCAGACTTCCCCACATTAGCACCTCTAGCTGCATCCATCTACAGGTAAATTCACAAATGTCTCCTGGCAGGCAGGGCTCCCACCTGAGCTCAGGGTAGGGACCAACATGGCACCTCACAGTGCTCAGTCCAACAGCAGAGCAAGGGGAATGGCCTGCGCCCTGACCTGTCTTTAGTTGAACCCAGGAGGTACCGACTGCGGCTTCATAGCCAGGAGGAAGAGAGCTCTATGCTGCCATTACACTGATTCTCCTCCAGCTGTTTTTTAAACCGACTCAGGCCTGCATTTCCAAAGCGCCTCCTAGCGCGACTCTCTCAGGAGCGTTCCTCGCCATCTTGGGGAGGAACTCTCGGCCAGCGGCCGCCGCCATCTTGAGAGGGACCTCGGGGAGGAGGAGGCCGTCATCTTGGGGAGGTCGGCCCGGCTTGCCCTCGGCAGCGTCGTTCACGGTTTCACAACGGCGTCCGGCGCTGCGGGATCGGAGTCGGGGTAGAGTCCTGAGCCGGTGACCGGGGAAAGGCCGCTTCACCCCGTGAGGCACTCGGCCGCCTCCCGCCACCACTTCCGGGTGAGCGGCGGTGACCTCCGCCCCCTGACCCCTGTCGCTTCCTTTCCAGCAGCGGCCGCCGCAGCAGAGACGCGGGTGAGTGTGGGGCTCTGGTGTATCCGTCGTCATCCCCTGCCATCCGTGCCCCGTCGGTGCCTCTCCGCCCGCTGCTCGTCTCACGGGGNGTGGAGGAGCTGGGAGGCCGGGCCGCGGGGTGAGGAGGCCGTGGCTCGTTGTTGGGACGAGGCGGCGGGCTGGGCCTGCGCCGGGCCCCGCGATGCGAGCCTCCTTCCTGAGCGGCTGGGGCCGCGTCCAGTGCGGTGTCAGGCGAGTACTGGAGAGCGTCCGGCGCGGTGTTTAGACTTAACAGTTGGTGCTGTGCTCTGTGGAGAGGGGACCGCCGGGCTACGGCCTGTGGGTGGAAGTGGGTTGTGTCTGGGATGATTTTCTTTAAGAAGTCGTTGGGCTTTTTTGTTGTGCAAGGCGCCAGTCCTGGCTGGTATTTGGTAGGAGAAGGCATAGGGAACCCCCTTCCCATGCTTGGAGCAGATGCATAGGATCCCCGGGCATTGCCGAGAGCTGCATCTGCCCTCTCATGTAGCTGGGTGTAGACTCCAGGGGCAGAAGATTGACCTGGCTTAGTCCTGAGGATGTGATTAGGAGACCAGTAACACAGAAGAACCCAAGCCAGTACTTGAAAGGTTTGTGGAGTCAGGGCTTTGTGACAATACCTAGCTCTTTAATAATTGTTTGGTTAGGTATGTTCATTCCATAAAATCATATAAACAAGCAAGGGGAAGCACTCAGCATTGCTGGTTATCAAGGAGAGGGGCTCCCTTGTGCTGTGCTATGGTAGTGCCTGGGGATATCAGCTGCCATGAAGCACAGGTAGCACCTGCTCTGAAGTGCAGGAGGAGAGACTCCTCTGAACAGTGGTGGGTGATGACCTGTCTGCCAGCGTATGGTAAAGCTGAGAATCTTAGGTTGTATAAGATCTCCACTTGTACCCCAAAATGGCTACCTGCATTTTTGCCAATGGGAACTTGTTTATTTTGCTTGGTAAAAGGTTACAGTAGCAGGGAATTTTGTAAAATCCTGTAAGAAAATGCTGAAAAGTCCATCATCACCCACACTTACTTTTTTGTTTCATTCAGAAATGGCTCCTCGTAAGGGCAAGGAGAAGAAGGAAGAACAGGTCATCAGCTTGGGACCTCAGGTTGCTGAAGGAGAAAATGTCTTTGGCGTCTGCCATATCTTCGCTTCCTTCAATGACACTTTCGTCCATGTGACTGATCTCTCTGGCAAGTGAGTATGGAATGTTGGTCACCTCCCCGCAGTACCTGGCTTCTTCTCTTTTGAAAACAGAAGATTTGGCTGGAGGTCCCACTGAAATCCTTGAACTTCTGCTGAGCTCTGAGGTGGTGTGCGTGTGTGAACGTAGAGCAGATGGTTTGGTGTGCTCCTCTGTGATGAATATTATGCTCAAGGTGCTGGGTGGCAGCTTGTTGATCCAGTAATGTTTAAAATAACAGGTTCTCTCTGTGTCCAGAAACTGGTTTGCGGGGAGGAAAGGGGAAGGGCTTTTTTTTCCTGAATGTCTTCTTCTGTAGGGAAACCATCTGCCGTGTGACTGGTGGCATGAAGGTGAAGGCAGACAGAGACGAGTCTTCTCCCTACGCGGCTATGCTGGCTGCCCAGGATGTTGCCCAGAGGTGCAAGGAGCTGGGTATCACTGCCCTGCACATCAAGCTGCGTGCCACCGGTGGCAACAGGTGTGTTGGAAGGGGGCGGGGGACACATTCCCAGAGGATATGTCTGGTCTCAGAGACACACCAGACTGTACCACATCCCTTCTTTGCATTGCCTCCTTTGGGAAGGTGGATGCACCCCGGGAATTTGACTTTAAACTTGACTCCAAGAGTGTTTGTCACTTTAGTGACTGACTGATGTCATCTCTTCCTGCAACCCGAGCGGGTGTCTGCAGTTGGAGCATGCTCTTATTTTTATCTGGCAGTGGATGTTGTGAACTTGGAGGTGTGTTACCTCAGAGTGACGGTGAAGCACCTCTCTGGGTGCTCATTGTGAATGGTTTGGGTCTGGGGACAAGAGGAGGATGAGTTCTGGTATCTGGATGTTTTGGAGTGGGGAAATTGTGATATTTTTTTTTAACACTGTCAGTTATTTCTGACCTGTGTTCCCCTTGTGAATTGTTTAGAGAATTACGGGTTCTGGTTCTCTTTTCCAGGACCAAGACTCCTGGACCTGGTGCTCAGTCGGCCCTGAGAGCTCTGGCCCGATCTGGAATGAAGATTGGCCGCATTGGTGAGTGATGGAGAAAGCGATCGCTAGATGTGGATGTCATGGTTCATCAGTGTAGGGCCTTGATACCTCCAAAAAATCACTTTTGAGGGATTACTTAGTAATAATGAGTTCTGCAGCTGTATATGCTGCTTGGTAGGACGGCTTGACCTTTGTCAGATGGCCCTGTAGCCATGATTTAACTGAAACAAATTCTTAAAGTGAAGATGGACCAGGAGGTGGCGTGAGCAGCCCTTCTGAGTCTCCCTCTGCAGGATAAACCCCGGCCTCACAGCAGGGGGGTGCTGGTGTCCCTCTGACGTAGCAGTGTTTGTGCCAGAGATGTGCTGTCACCCAGAGAGACCGTGCTGGTCACACTTTAAGACTGACTCAAAAATAGTGAAGTTCCTCCAACTGTTTGAGGGAGAGTCCCCAAACTTTTGTTAGAGTCACAAGAAGCGGTGGTGGTGGCTCCTTAGAAGTTATATCAATGATCCTCTCTTTCTTGGGAAACGCTGTGGCTCCTTGGTGGCATTTAAGTGGGATGAGAGATGGGGATTTTTGCTTCTGAAGCTTTCAGAGCTCAGGGGTAGCCAGCCCTTGGCGAGTTCACAAATACCTTGACTCCATCAGAGCGTTCCCTCTGCCTGCAAGGAGCAGCTGTGGGGTGTCAGGCCGACTTCTGGGGTTGGGTGGCTGTGCCCGGTTGGTTTCCTGGGGTACTTCTGGAGGTAACGGTGCGTTTTGGGTTGTCTTCTCCCCACAGAGGATGTCACCCCCATCCCCTCTGACAGCACTCGCAGAAAGGGTGGTCGCCGTGGACGTCGTCTGTAAACAAAGCTGCACCTTTCGTTATTAAAGCTCTCTTTTAAACCCCGTCTCAACCCTGTGTTTTCTTACCGAGGTGGGTTCAGGAGCGGGGTGGCTTCAGGTTGTCGCCGTTACTGCTGGGATTGGTGTGGTGTTGAATGTCTGGAGGAAGAGCTTCCAAAAGCACTGGAATTACAGCTCCCTCAGAGGCTTTGTTAATAGATTTATACGTCCAGACATTTTTAAGAAGAACGACTCCTCGCTCTTAAATCACACCCTGTTTCCTGCACTGGTGTTTGCCTTCCGCAGAGCGTGCTGCCATCACCTGCAATAAATGCTGGTTTTCAACTTTGCTGATGTTTTCTTCCCCGCTCTCAAGTAGAGAGAGCTGGGAAATTGCTCCTCTTCCTGTTGCTTCCAGCTGTAGTGGGATTTTTAGACCCCGGGTAGATTTATTGGCGTAGAGTATTTGGGAGGGATAGGTTAAGATAAGCGGGTTCTTTACGCTCGTGGTGTCAAGGCGATGGTTAGAATAGCTGTGGCTTCTTATGGCTCAAGAGACATGAAATTGTCCAAATTCCTGCCATCCTGTGGTGATGTCACCCTCAGTGCAGTGTTTTGAGGTGAGTCTGTGTGATGCTGCCTGCCATCCACCGGCAGCCGGTGTGCAGGCAGCAGGAGTCTGTTGTGGGGGGGCACCTGCACCTCCTCATGCTTTGCCTCCTCGGCTACAGTTGTGTGGGACTCAGCAACGAGGGAGCGAGCTCGTCTGGAGCTGGTAAGATGCCCAGGAGTCAGGTTTAAGTGGTGGCTATTTATCAGAAATGGCTTAGGATTGTTATGGTTACACAACAACTACAAGTACCCCTGTACATGATGATGTGCGAGCTCCAAAATGGAGCTGGGAGGCTTCATTTGATTCATTCTGATGGCCTGGGCTTTTGGGGCAGGGTCTGGCTGCAGCTCTGGAGAACCTCAGAACTTCCACTCACCTTTGCATCTTAAAAATGCTTCCGGGGGGATTCCTTCAGCTGCCCCCTCCTCAGCTCAGTGCTCTCAGAGCAGCCTCTGTTCTGGTGCGGTTCCTCATCTGGGCTGGATCCGGGCCACACCGTTCCTGTCACGCTTGGTCCCCAGTTGTGGAGCTCTTTGGCAGTGGAAGGGGATGGGTTTTCACAGCGGAGGAAAGCAGGCCGTCTGATCCGAAGCCATGGTGCCTCTCGGGTCTTTGTAGCGAAAACTACTTGGATGCTTGTGGTTTCGAAGTGAGTCATGATCTCTTGGAGGCGTCCCTGCTGCGGAGAAGAAAGCCGGGCTTGTGAGCAGCCTGAACGCTGCTGGGTTTTCTGCAAACTCTTGCTGAATACATGACTTCCCCTTTCTGTGGAAAAAATAAAATAAAAAATATCCCTGCCCGGACAGATGTTCCTAAGCCAGCATTTCCTTTGGTGCAGCCACGGTGGTTTATTTGTAATTTTATAGGTGGCCGTGGAAAAGTTTATTAAAAAATATCTTCCCTGGCTGCCTTGAAAATGCGCTGTTTGCAGTTCAAATCGCTGTTTTCCTGTACTTGAAGTTAAGTGTTCTTTGAACTCCGTGTGGAGAAGGTGTTGAAAACACGAAACCCAGCAGGAGCTCAGCCAAGGTGGGGCTGAACTGGGGAGGGGACAGGGCCGCTGTTTGCAGGAGGCCGAAGGGGTGGCGTGTTACTGACAGCCCGAGTCTGGTTTTCTTTTTTTAAATACTTCTGTATAGTGGGACCTGTCGTGTTCTGGTGGGTCTTACTCTGCCCCAGGTGACATTAATGTGGCTGCTTCACTGGGTACGTTTGGGGAAAGCTCTCCAAGAACATGGAGAGGCCTTTGTGGCCTTTCAGTACTTAAAGGGGACAGACTTTTTAGCAGGGCCTGTCATCATAGGATGAGGGGTAAAGGTTTTAAACTAAAAGAAGGGAGATTTAGACTGGTGAGGGTGCTGAAACACTGGGAGAAATTGCCCAGACAGGTGGTACATGCCCGGCTCCCAGAAACGTTTCAGGTCAGGTTGGATGAGGCTCTGAGCAACCTGATTAAGTTGAAGGTGTCCCTGCTCATTGCAGGGGGGTTGGTGACCTTTAAAGGTGCCTTCCCACCCAAGCTATCAAAAAATCTGGAGCAGGACGTTTGCAGCAGTACAAACGTAACAGACCCATCTTGTCTCTGGGTGCAGTTTGTGATGTTTTCTGCTGGGTTGGGTCTCTTTTCTGCTGCCCACCACAGCTGAGCACAACCTCCTTATCCAGGCTGACGTTCCCAGCTGGTTTTAAGAGCAGAGGTGGCAATGGGAAGGTGTCTGCTCGCTACTATTCTGAGGGCGTGAGGAGGGAAGCAGTTTTTCACCCAGCTGGTGACGTAGCAGGGTCAGGCTGATCTCCAGGCCTGGCTGGAACCCAGTGGCACTGAGCTTTTTGGTGGCACTGGCCTTGCTTGGCTTGCTGAGTAAGTTGCTGAAGCACCAGCTGGCACCCTCATGTCCATCCCGAGGCAGGAGGAACCCAGCCCTAATGTCCTGCTTGGCATATTCTCCCCTGGGTATGTATCCTGGGGCCTGCCTGGGTGACAGGAGCCTTGCACAGTGCAGGAGCATGGATTTGCTTTATTGGCCTTTAATTTTGGGATCAGGAGCTCTGCTGGGTGCGCAGGCCTGTCCAGGTGCCCTCACCACAATGTTCCCTGGTCTCACTGCACAATTAATGGCAAAAATGGCTTTTATTAGCCGATCTGACGTCTTTGAGACATCTTCTCACATTGGTGTGAAACCCCCCAGGGGAGAAATGAGGAAGAGAAACCAGGAAGCCAGGCAGGTCCCTGCGCAGACTGGGCTGCCTGGTGTGCTTCCGAAGGGAAGGTCTCTCCTGGCTGAGAGGCGTGGGTGGGCTTCATAGCTCTTGCTAGTTCCCCCCTCTACCTAGTTGGCTCATCTTGAGTGGTCACTAAGACGATCCGAGGGCTGGAGCACCTCTGCTGTGAGGACAGGCTGAGGGAGTTTGGGTTGTTCAGCCTGGAGAAGAGGAGACCTTAAAGCCCCTTCCAGTCTCTAAAGGGGCTACAGGAGAGATGGGGAGAGACTTTTTACAAGAACATGTAGTGATGGGACAAGGGGTAACGGCTTTCAAACTGCAAGAGGGGAGATTTAGATTAGATACCAGCAATAATTTTTTCATTCTGAGGGTGATGAGGCACTGGCCCAGTTTGCTCAGAGAAGCTGTGGCTACCCCACCCCTGGAGGGGTTCAAGGCCAGGCTGGATGGGGGCTTTGCACAACTCAGTCTGGTGGGAGGTGTCTCTGCCTAGAGAGGGGCATTGGAGCTGGATGGTCTTTAAGGTCCCTTCCACTCCCAACCATTCTATTATTTGTGAGGATCTGCATTACCTGCAAACCCCCTTCAGCTGGGTGATGGCTGCGTGGGTGGGGGACACGCGTGGCTGCCCACCCTGTGTCTCCCCAGCAGGGATGCTCACCCTGCCGAGAGCATGGGGCTGCTCGGGGGCTGCAGCTCACCCTCAGCCCACAAAAGTCCCTGGAGACATGTCTGTCTTTGCCAGTGAGCACTGTGGGGCTCAGCTGTTCCCCTTGGGTTTGCTGACCCTGGGCTGTGTCATCTCACGGGCTGTGGGACATGTGGGTTTGTTCACCAAATGTGGGGTGAGGGCTGCCAGGCGGGGGCTTGGCTGGTAACAAACGGCTTCACATGAACAGTAGGTTGAGAGAGGTCCTCCTCCCCCTCTGCTCTGCCCTGGTGAGACCTCGTCTGGAATATTGGGTCCAGTTCTGGGCCCCTCAGTTCCAGAAGGACAGGGAACTGCTGGAGAGAGTCCAGGGCAGGGCTACAAAGATGATGAAGGGAGTGGAGCATCTCCCATATGAGGAAAGGCTGAAGGAGCTGGGTCTCTTTAGCTTGGAGAAGAGGAGACTGAGGGGTGATCTCATTAACGTTTATAAATATGTAAAGGGTGAGTGTCAGGAGGATGGAGNAGAGCGAAGGCTGGTCTGGTACTGACAGTCCTGGCCGGGGTCTCAGCCTGCCCAGTGTGTGTGTGTGGGGAGTGGGGCTCCCCCCCTCCTGCCCCCCCAGTTTATCGCCTGCCTTTGTGGTTTGCAGAGCCGGGCTGGGCTCCCTGAAAACGCTGGGGGTTTCGCTCCCCGAGTTCCTGTTCAGGCTTTCCTTAGTTCCCCTTAGGCCTGAGCCTGGTCACGGAATGTGCCCGGAGCGTGGCCCCGGGGCCGGGGGGTTGTGGCCCCAACCGGGAGCGAGGGATGGGGCTGCGAGAAAGACCTGTGTCCCCCCAGACCTCCGAGGGCTGCTGTGGGCTGAGAGTGAGGGAGGAGCTGAAAAACTTGTGGAAGGGGTTTGGGTGCTTTTTTCTTTTTTTCTTTTTTTCTTTTTTTCTTTTTTTCTTTTTTCCTTTTCTCTTTTTGTCTTTTTTCTTTTATCTTTCACTTTTTCTCTTTTCCTCTTTTCTGTTTTTTGTTTTTCTTTTCCCTTTTTCTTTTTTCCCCTTTTCTTTTCCCTTTTTCTTCTTTTTCTTTTTCTTTTTCTTTTTCTTTTTCTTTTTCTTTTTCTTTTTCTTTTTCTTTGTTTTTTCCTTTTTTCCCTTTTCTTTTCCCTTTTCTCTTTCTTTTTTTGGTTTTTCTTTCTTTTTTCCTCTTTCCTCTTCTGTGTTTTTTCCTTTTTATTTTTCCTTTTTTTTTTTTAACACCTTAGTTTCTGAATGCAGCATCACCTAAAAAGCAGTAAACTGGGGTTTTTTTGTCTTCAAAACAGTCTGCGGGGAGGAATGTAGGTGGGGGGAGGAGCCAGGGATGCAGGTGGCCCACAGCAAAGCTGATGGGACACCCTTGAGCACCCCAGAGCCCCTGGGTGTCCAGGGGTTTTCCCAGCTGGCTCATGTGAGCCCATGGATGGGACTGTGCTCCAAAACCCTTTCCCTATGTGGGGGCTGCACTTTCCCACCCAAGAACCTGGAGCATCGTCCCACCAGCACCTCCTTCTCCTCTAGGAGCGGCATCTGCTGGGAAACCCTGTCCCGCTCCTCAGAAATGCTTTTGGACTATTCCTTAGCCTCATGCTGCCAGTGGGATGGCTCCAGGACGGAGCCAGGAGAAGGGATGGAGTTGCTGGAGAAACCTGCCTGAGCTCACCCCACCAATGTCTGTCCCTCGGGCCGCCGGTGGGGAGGTCTGCCTGGTAACCAGTGATGCCTACGCTGATTGTTATTAATTTCACACTCGCAGTTTCACTTTCATGGCCATGCTGGAGCTGGCTCCATGTGGGGTGCCCGCCAAGGCCGAGCCCCACGGCGCAGCACCAGCATCGGGGATGTCCTACCTCCCGGGATGCCCCAGGTCCTTGTCTAAAATCACTCAAAATCAGCATATGGGGGTGGGTGTCTGCTCTCACCCCCATAGCAATAGCAGAGCTGGGGGGGGGAAGGGGGGGGAGGACACCCATGTTGCCCCACATCCTGCCCCACTCCTACTGGTGCTTTGGGGCTCACTCCCCTCAAGGGGCTGCTTCTCAGGTTTAGAGGTTCAACCCCGCCTAAAGCTGCTGCAGGCAGGGTGAGGTGGGTGTCCCAAGGAGGGGGGGACTTGAAAGCCCTCGTTGTCTCTTTAATCATTACCCCCTCAGCCTTAAAGGTGCCATCCAAGCACCCCGACCCAGGGAGGGGGGGGGCCAAAATGCCCCTCAAGGAGGGTCTTGGGCCAAAGTGCAGCTTTTCCCTGGCAGTGAAGGTGAGTGAGGAGGGGTGTACCCACGTGGAGGGTCCTGCTCAGCCTTTGGTGCGGGGAGCCCTCCCCACGGCATCCCACCCCATGGCATCCCACCTCGGCATCCCACTTCCTTCCTCCCTCCCACGTTGCCTCCTACCTCCTCCATCCCACCTCCACATCCCACTCCTCACATCCTGTACCCCGTATCCCACCTACTGCCCCTCGCCCAGGGGTTACCACAGTCCCCCCCAGGTCCATGGCACGGAATGCCACCAGGCTGGGGGTCGTGACCTGCCCATGACGGCGGGGTGGGACGCAATGTCCCACAAAGTGGCCACCGCACTTCTGGCCAGATCCAACATCATTTCTGGATCGGAGACCTACCGAGGAAAGGTCTGCCTGGCAACAAGTGACACGGTTGCTGGCAGCCAATGGGGTTGTTCTTTTTTTGGGCCCCCCGCCCTCCCCGGGGGTGATGGGGTAGGGTGGGGACCTGGGGGGTATTTCCAGCGGTGACACTCGGGGCGGTCATTGTTCATCGGGGTGCTGACAGAGGAGCCATGGCTGAGGAGCAGCGGGACCTCATCTCTGACCGTGGCAGCGGCGTGCTCAATGTTGGGGACAACCGCAGGTGCGGCTACGGCGGGGCACAGGGGTGTGGGGACAAGGGGGCACGGGGAAGGCAAAGTAGGCACAATGGGGATGTGGGGCAGAGGGGGCATTGCACAGCCATGAGGTGGGAGGGGATAGAGTTGGGCCAAGGGGGCTCAGAGGGGCTGTGGGGCAGAAGGTGGGGGTCACACTAGAGCTAGTGTGGAGCCAAGGGGGCCATGGTGCGGCTATGGGGTGGAAGGGGCCAGAGTGTGGTTGTGGGGCAGGCAGGGGCAAAAGGTGGCTATGGGGTTAAGGCGGGGGGGACACTGTATCTCTGGGGAAGATGGGGACATGGCATGGCTGTGGGGTGGACAGGTTCACGGTGTGGCAGATGAAGGCACGGCACATCTATGGGGCAGACATATCAAATCATGGCTATGAGGTGGACGGGGCACAATATGGCTATGGGGCAGGCAGGCTCAAGGTGTGGCTGTGGGGTGGATGGGCCACAATATGGCTACGGGGCAAAGGGGCTCAAGGTGTGATTATGGGGTGGATGGGGCACCGTATGGCTATGGGGCAGGCTCAGGATGTGTCTATAGGGTGGATGGGACTATGGGGCTGGGAGCCTGATGATGTGGCTATGGGGCAGCTGGGACAGAGGGTGGCTATGGGGCTGGTGGAGAGGACCCAGACCTCAGCCGGCTTTGTGGGGCCACCTCACCATGTCCCAACCAGCTCCCCAATGCCCTTGGGGGGCGCCCCGCCCGAACACTTCCAGCCAATCAGAAGTCCTGCAGGCTCTGACAGCATCAGTCACTAGGCAGACATGTGGGCGGCGAGTCCCCGCTCGGGACATTGCCTGCAGCGGCGGTGGCAGCCGGGCAGCACCAATGGGTGCCCTCCAATTCGTAGCGCAGAGGGGGTAGCTGGGGGCTCCCTGGGGCACCGCAGCACCCCGTCTGCCCCGGGGGGGACAGGATGCAGCCCAGGGTGGCCTTGGCAGGACGACAGGCGGCCACACGGTGCTTGGCTTTGCCTTCCCTTGGTGTCCCAGTGCGATGGCAGTGCTGTGACAACCCACCCTGCTGCTGCCTGTGCGTTCGGGGTGCTCCCACCTTTGCTTTTTGCACCAAATTTTAAAAATTAAGTGCATTCCGGCATCTCAGGGGATAAGTCTCAGGACCAGCGAGGCTTCATGTGCCCTCAAAAGGCAATTCCCAGAGCGACGCTGTGTCCCAAAGTCCCCTGGCAGGGCCCTGCCTGCAGCCCCCGTGTGCCCACATGCTCTTCGGGTACCCTCCAATGCCCACCCTGCTTCACTCCCGCAGTGGGTTTCGGTTCCCTCCGTGGGGAGGAATGACCTTCACGCTGAGATTTCACTTCTCCATGCTGCAATGGGGGAATTTGCATTTGTCTGGCTGCAAACCCCACCGGGAGCGGTTGTTTTGGGGAGGCGCTGGGGTGGGGGTGACATGGGCTGTAGGAAGGTTGTAGGTTTGGGGTTTTTTTTTTGGAGGGGGGGGAGCAGTGATGGCATGGTATGAGGATATCTCCTGCTGCCAGTGGCTGGGATTGAGCTCCCTCATCATGTCCTGCAGGTCCACCTTGGGCCGCAATGCCGCCCTCTCCACACTCTCCATCCTGGTGGCCCTGCTGATCGCTGGCCAGGCTGTCACCGTCTACTTCGTCTACCAGCAGAGCGGGCAGATCAGCAAGCTGACCAAGACCTCCCAGACCCTGCAACTGGAGGCACTGCAGAGGAAGCTGCCTGCCAGTTAGTAGCCCCATGGGCACCAGCGTGGGGGGTGGTGTGGCCGGGGAGAGGGGACAAGTCCTCCCCTGGACCACCGAACCCAGCATTCCTCACACTGCTCCTTGCTCTGCAGGTGCCAAGCCGGTGAGCAAGATGAAGATGGCCATGGTGAACACACCCCTGGCCGTGAGGGTCCTGCCTCTTGCCCCCTCTGCAGGAAACATGGTAAGATATACCCACCGCTGCTTGGCACTGGGTGCCGCTGGTTGCCCCCAGGGTTTGATGCCAGCCCTCACACTGCCCCTTTGCTTTTTCTCTTGAGGCCACGGCCCCTGCCAGCAACAAGACTGAGGATCAAGTGAAGCACATCCTGCTGGTAAAGTTCCCCGTCCCCCCTTCCACCCTGGAGCTGCTCCTTCTGCTTCAGGAGGCGATGGGACCCTTGGCTGGGTCTGGAGTCTCCTGCAGAGCTTCTGGCCTCCTGCAATGTCCATCTGGCTGATACAAGCAGAACTTCACCCCCTCCTACATAGTTTTTTCTTTGCCCTGTGTCACCGTTGTGGTCACTTTGCAGCAAGCAGACCCCAGGAAAACGTTCCCGGAACTGAAGGACAACCTGATGGACAACCTGAAGAGCCTGAAGGGCACCATGACCACTGCGGACTGGAAGGTGAGTGCTTGGCTGCCATCCTACTCGTCCCTTTCCAGGAGCACCCTGCTCTGGGGAGGCACTGGGATGTCCCCACCTAGAAAAATAAAGTCCTGTCTGAGCCAGGCTTAGGTTACTCCAACCAAGGAAGATGCTGGTGCTCAAACCCTTTCTTGGCCGAAGCACAGCTCCCCTGTGGTGCACGCCCCTGGTGTGGGTTAACACACTGGTTCCCCTTGTTGCAGGCCTTTGAGTCTTGGATGCACAAATGGCTGCTCTTCGAAATGGCCAAGAAGCCCAAGACAGAGGAGCGCAAAGCCATCCCGGCAGAGAAAGGTATCAGGGGATGGGGACTGCTGACCTGGGGAGGGTCGAGGCTGGCCCTATAGGAGCAACCACCCCCCAGGAGGTGCCAGCGCAGGGCATCCCAAAGGCCACCGAACCCTCTGTCCCCTGATTGGTCATGGATCTCTTCATCCCATGGGGAGCCTTTGGTTGGTGGGGGACTCTGGTTGGTGGCCTTTAGGACATCTCAGAGCTGCTGCCCGCAGGGCATTTGGGTCGAGGAAATGTCAGAGAAGCCAGAGCACCACACCAAAACCAAGGCCTTGGCTAGCTCAATAGCTTTAGAAAGGTCACCAAGGTGGGGCTTGGCCTCCTTTTGTATTTAATTTAGCAGCTTCTGGACACAAAGCTCCCCCTGGGGCTTCTGGGTGGCAGAAGAGCCCGGAAGGGCTCATGGTGTCTCCCTTTTGTTTTTATTGCCCTTAGTGCAAACTAAGTGCCAAGTGGAGGCCAATTCTGGGGGTGTCCGGCCGGGCCACTTCCGCCCACAGTGCGATGAGAGCGGCGACTACCTGCCCAAGCAGTGCAATGCCTCCACGGGCTACTGCTGGTGCTCCTACAAAAATGGCACCAGGATTGAGGGCACTGCCACTCGGGAAAAGCTGGACTGCCCTGGTAGGTTGCCAGGGTGGGGAAGGAGAAGAGGAACGAGCAACATGCATGGATGCTGTTCCCTGTTTTGCTTGCGATTAAGGAGAGGAAAGTGCCCGAGATATAAAGAACATCCCTCACCCTTCTTTGGTCCCCACACATTAAGGCTGGAGGTGACCCTAAACCCCGCAGGCCTCCTTGGGGAGCTGTGGTGATAGCAGAGGTGCACAGTCAAGGTTTTCCCCCGACCCATGGGTGGGCACAGGCTCTCCTCCACTGTCCTCAGAGGGGTGGGGGGCAATGGGGCAGCCCCAAAGGTCCAGCATCCATCTCCTGTCCTCCCACAGACGTTGCTGCTACCACGGCAGAGCCAGAGGAGATGATGTACTCCGGGGTGGACCTGCCCAAGCTGGGGGCAGAGAAAGGTGAGAGGCTAAGTCTTATCCTGGGACTGGGGGCGTTGGGGAAAGCCCTTGAGGCTGGGGGGACACAGGTCCTGCCCCAAGAGCCAGGGCAGCAGAAAAGTGCTGCTGGGGAGGTGGCAATGGAGACACAGCAAAAGCAGCCTGGGCTTTGGGAGGTCCTGGAGACATCTTACCGACTCCCTCTTCTTCTCCCTCCCAACAGGCGAGTAGAAGAGGACACCAGTGGATGCCTGTCTCCATCTCAGCATCCCAGTTCCCATGTTTTGGGGGTTTTTTTTGGTTTTTTTTCTCTGTATCACTTCTGCTCTTACATTGCTTTCCTGAGACAATTAACATAGGGCACCCCTGCCTTCTCCTGCCCCTGGAGGCATAGGTTGGGCGCCTTCCTTCCCCTGCTGCACGTAGGCCAAGCACACAGGGCTGAGATGCCACCAGGATCAGGGCCAGTGACCAAGTGTTTCCTCAGAGGGCGGGTAAAACAGGCTGGGAAATGATTTTGTTTGGCAACGTCAGACCCACAGCCCTCTTCCCTTTTGCTCACCGGCACCCGCAGCACCTGACGCGCCGCTCCCCCTTGCTGAAGAACGAGCCACTAACGCTTTCTTACACTGAACAAACATTAAAAAGCAACAAAACCACCTCCACCAGCTTCTTAACTCACCCCCGTAAGGTGGAAGCCCTGGGAAATGACTGGAAGAGAGGGTGGGTTTATTTTGTGTGCTGTGCTCAGTTTTGTTAGAGAGAGATGCTCACTTTCAGCTCGTGCCTTCAGGCTGGAGACGAGCTGCAGCAGCGGGTAACAGCGGGCAGAGGGTCAGACCCTGGAGGCAGAGGGGCTTCTAGTTTTTCTGAATATACCCGACAGTTCCTTTATAAAATGATCTCACGAGCCAAATTATTTGAAATAAACTTTTGAATAAGAAAGCCTGGTAAGCAACTGTGGCAGGGTAGTGCTGGCAAACACTTTGCAGCTCTCCTAGGTTAAAAATAAATCGATCTTAAGGAAAAAGAAAGTAAAAATCTCTGCAGACACTCGGACACCTGCGGCCCCAACCCAGGATTCCTTGCTCCATTCCTGGCCCATGGTTTATTCAGCCTCCTCTGCACGGCTCAGGAGGCTGAAATCACCTTTAAGCAAGTCGGAGAGTGGGGGGAGAGGAGGAGAGCAGCCCCCCTGCCCCGGAGCCATCTCCCCCCTGCACCTGGGTTGTGCCAGCAGGAGGGTGTCAACCAGGAGCTGTGCCCTGACCAGCAGAGCCCAGAGCCAGGCCGCACAGCCTGGGAGGGAGGAGCACAAGAGGGTGCGCTCCCTTTTTCCTCATCTGCTAAATCCCAGGTGTGGGAGGGAAGCGAGGAACCCAGGCAGAGGCGATGCACAAGCCTGCCCTCAGCATCCGCCCCTAACACAGCACTTTAGTACTAAAAGAAATACAAACCAGTAGTAGAAGAACACACAGTTCAAAGCTGAGGAGCAACAGCATCTGTTTTTCCTTGGAGAGTGGGCAGAAAGCAGTGATTTTTTCCCCAGGGCTTGAAGCAGTTGGCGCTTCTGAACCTTCCAAAGCCAGCTGAGCCCTGGCCTGGGTTTGGGCCCTGAACAAAAGGGCTTCTCACCTCCCTTGGAAGAAGCTGAAGTGAAAACCTTGCCCTTTTGGTTGGTTTTTTGTTTTGTTTTGTTTTGTTTTTAATATATTTATTTTGTATTCCATAAAAAAAAAAAAAAACACAAAAACCTGTGCCGCCTTAGGCTGAGAACAGCTGCCGGACACAGCTGTTCAGTGCAACTCCAGGGAAACAATAATCACTGTCATCAGTGTTAGGATAAAAAGTAAACCCGAGAGCTCTCTTCCATAGTAGCAAAAGGACTGACACCACAAATCACAGGAGGGGGAAGGAAAAGAAAAAAAAAAACCCCAAAACCAAGTAAGTTCCTCTTAAAAATAGATCTCTGTGATGAGAATGGGAAAGAGATGGGTGGGTGTCAACTAGGAGGAAAGCAGTTTATGCAACCTGGCTCTTCTCTGGTCAAACTGCCTCCTTCAGTTCAGTTCCTGTG
Organism: Nycticryphes semicollaris; assembly: GCA_013400055.1. Taxonomy (NCBI): domain Eukaryota; kingdom Metazoa; phylum Chordata; class Aves; order Charadriiformes; family Rostratulidae; genus Nycticryphes; species Nycticryphes semicollaris. The sequence continues at coordinate 381,889 of VXBJ01001451.1, read as the reverse complement.
CAACAGGGGAGCCGTCGGGAGGGGCAATAAACACGTCTCTGGGCCCCAGCAGGGCAGGAGGAGGCAGAAAGTTACACTGCTCTGCTCTAAAAGTCACAGTTAAAAGAAGTTATAAACTACATGTTTGTTTTAAAGTTGAAATTCTCCTGATGGGCTTCCTTTTCCTCTCTTCTGTTTGATCTTCACCCATAAATCCTTAATCACAGGAATGCGGTACCTTTGGGGAGAGGAGTTAAAAGAGTTAGGGATGGGGAGGAGGATACCAGCCTTAGAGCTGAGCAGAGCAGGGGCAGAGTCATCTGGTCCGTTTCCAGGTGGCTACAACATCACCATCTACTCCACATTACTTTTCCAAGCTCCCTGTGGTCAGCAGGGACAGAGGGGCACTGCCAGAGGCCGCTTATCTCTGCTGATGACAGAGGACAGCAAGATCCAGGCTGGACATCCAGTTTTCAGCAGCTAAAGAGTTGAGGTCAAGCACATCCAGAGAAGCCAGCACGCTGCTGCGTGACCTTCCTTACATGGCTCCACTCCCTGGCCCTCTAATCTACAGCCAGGCTGACTCAGCGAGCATTTAGAGGGCACACTGTCTTCCCCAGACTGGCCCGGCAGTACTGAATTTGGCCAAGGTTACCGCCGTTCAGAGGTACCGACTGACAGTCCCCACAGGCCATGTACCTTCTCTCACAATCCTTCAGGCTCAGCTGTTTTCTTCTTCTAAAAAGAAAAGGGTGAAAATTAAATCAGTATCATCCGCACCACAAACATGAAGGACCCAAGAAAGCCACAGGGGCATCCTGGCTATTATCTCTTCAGGGACATAGCCATTCAAAGGAACACCCTGTAGCCTACCCTCTGCCCTCGGGATGGGATGCAGTATCCTGCCAAGCCCTCAGGAGCTCCAGCTTCTACTGAAATCAACTAGATGAACAGACAGAAGAGCACTTAAGTCCTTGGGCAAGTTCTCTGCCACCAAAAGGGGCTCTGGGTTTGACCCTTCCAGGGAAAGGGATCTCTCCTTGGGGAGCAACAGAGGAACAAGCCCTTCTTCGAGGCATCTCAATCCCAAGCAACCAAAGGTCAGGGGTGTCTCAAGACTGGCCACAATTAACTGCAGCCTCCTCTGTACGGCCAGCAAGGTCAGGACAGGGCTCTGTTCCTCGCCAGCCTGGCATGCTGCAGGGATGAGCACCACCACCATGGTTCAGAACAGCTCTCTCTGTGGTGCTCCATCCCAGGGTCTCGCACATACCTTCTTCTTCTTCTTGTTAACCTCAGCAGAGCCATCTGGAATAGGCTCCCCTTCTGAAGACCCCTTTTTGCTCTTCTTCTTCTCTTTTCCAGCCTTTTTTTCTGGGAGAAGGAAAGAAAACACCACTAAGAGATGGACTCTGGTATTGCACACCTCTGATATGGGAGTACAGAGTGGTAGGAGCATCTCCAGTAAGTTTTTGATCACTTACAAGCATGAGAAAGCTTTCTAGAGCAGTAACAGGGTGAGGGCAGAGCCCTGCAACAAGGCAGCTGCATCCAGGGCTCTTGCTCTGGTATCTCTGATCCAGAGCAGCTTGATGCCACCATCCATGCACCATGTGTGGACAGAATTACACTGGATACCCTTCTCTCCACCTCCTGCTGCCCATCCACTCCAAGGAACTGCTCCAGCGCTGGAGTGGCCAGGCACATGCCAGAAATCAGAGCAAGGGGAGCTTCTAACCCAGGATGGACACAGCACCAACTGCTCAAAGAGGCTCCAGCTCACCCCTGCACAACAGCCTTCACAAGGCCTGACAGGCAAATCTGCCTCCCCCAAAATGAAAGGCTGCATCTCTGTGGAACAGGAAACCCCAGCAGAGCTGGTTCTCCCATTGCATCTCCCCCTCCTTTTTTTTTTTGTTGTTTGTTTGTTTGGTTTTTTTTTAGGAAAAAAACAAAGAAAGCCTAAAAAATCCAGCATAGAACTTGCTCCAATTTGCAAAAGCAGTCTGCACTGCAAGGAAAAACAGCTGCCTTTGCATTAGGGCAGCAAATAGAGCATTACTGCGAGGCAGGCAGACAAGAGGGGCAGGAAACACTTTTAATTGGGAGCAACGAGCAGGAGGTTGGGACCATCCTCCTCTTTTCTCCAGGGGTTTGAAAGCAGTAGTGATAGCCCTGAGTCAAGTCTCTTGAATGAGCTGCTCACCATGTTCCAGCACAGCCACTGATCAGGCAGGGTCAGGAAGGGGCCCTGTCGCCCCACAGGGAAGGGCAGTGGCTGACATGGCAGATGACAGCGCAGATGTCAAGGCTGATCTCTTCTGAAGATACTGGCAGCAAAGGGCCACATTCAAGAAGCTCTGAATAACACAAATCCCTGTGCACGTGAACTCTGGGCCTCCTCTGCCATCCTCACATGTCAGGGACCTTCTGCTTGCCATTCCCCAGCCATATTTCACCTTAGCTCTCCACTAGCGCGCTTTTTGTTTGCCACAGAGGAGCCAGGGCAGGAAGCTGAGTTGGCAGAGCCGTTCTGCATCACAGCGCAGGGCACCAGGCAGAACACAAGGCCTCATGGCCTACAACCAGCAAGAACTCTTCCAAGCCCAGCAGAATCAGGCAAAGAGGCCTCAGGAGGTTCAAGGCAGACTCTCCTCAACCCTTTGCCAGCCTTCAGCTACACGGCTGCTTCCAGACAGGGCAACAGCCAGGAAAGGAGAAAGCCCTGGAGGGACAGGTCATGCCATGGAAGATGCACGGGGACACCAGCTTGCTCTGCAAGCAGCAACGCAACTATTAACGCAGTTCCCACGGTGCCAGACGCAGGACAGGGGGCAGGGGAGCCCAGCTTAACGTCTGCAACACGACCCAGTGCTGAGATTGCAAAAAAACATCCAAGTTGGGTATTAAAAATCTGGCATTAGCTTCAGGTGGGCCGAGAGGGAAGCAGCCAAGCAGGAAGCTAACAGGAAAGTGGGTGCTACTTACAAGGCCCCGCACCAGAGGCTAAACTTGAATCAGCTTCAAGAACCTATTGCAAATGCAGCCCCAAGCGAGGGATGCTTACTTTTAGCTGATTTTTTCTTTTCCTTGCTGCCTGGCAACTTCTCCAGATCACCAGCTGCTTTCTTTTTTTTCTTTTTGGGTACTTCTTCATTAGCTTGCCCTTTCCACTTCTTCTCCTTGGGCTGCCCAACAGCCCCATCCTCTCCTGGCAGTTTCCGTTTCTGAGATGTTTTCTGCTTCTTATTCTCTTTGTCTTTGCTCTTTGATGTTTTCACAGCCTTGTCTGCTGAGGAGGAAGATTTCTTCTTTTCCTTCTTTTCTTTTTTCTCCTTTTTCTTCTTCTTTTTCTCTTCTGACCCTTTTGGTGTTTGCACTGCAGGAACTTTGGCAGCAGCAGTGACCCCAGTTTCACTCCCTGAGCTTGACTCCTCTGATTGTGGGACAGAGAACACTGCAGAGGATGCAGGGGTCACTTGCACTGCTTTTGCCCCAACTTCATTCTCTTTCACAGCCAGGGTTTTCTTGACTGGGGAAGGTTTGAGGCTGGCATGATCTGGTTCCATTTTTCCTGCCACTTTCTCTTTGTTGGAGGCTCCTGTGGCTTCCTGTCCTGGAGGGGGGTTGTTTTCTGCAGAAACAATGATAAGAGAGAGAAGATGACTCAGGAAGCATTCGTTACCTGGAGCACAGAGTTACTTGAGGATAGAAATATGCTTGAGTTTGAAGAGGAGCATCTGCTTCTCCCTCAACAGCAAAGACTGCTGGCCATACCAGTTACAGCAGAGCAAGAGAAGATGCCTCAGCCTGAGATAAAGTAGGGAAGTGGGTGACAAGAGCCATAATAGCTTTGGCCACATCCATGGAGAACCTGGACTAAACTACAAGAAACTGTAGCACAAGATGGGTGAGCATAGACAGACCAGTCCTTCCACAGGACACCACCCCCAGTAAGGCCAGGGGCTTCCCATGGTGGAGGGGGGTATTCACACCACCATGTTTAACCATCACCAACGGCCTATCCCCCAGCACCTGGGCCTTCTTGAACCTGTATATAGTTCTGACCTGCTTAACAGCCCTTTGCACAAGTTAATCATGTGCCCAAGAGGCCAACAGCCCTGTTTGAGCCTCAAGAGTGGGTCAGAGCTCACAGCCAGACCAGAATTCATTGGAAGGTGCCAGGGTCACGGCAGAGCAGAAGATGTTTCAAGCTCCACAATTTACCAACAAGCCAGGCCAGAGAAATGGCAGGACTTTTTGTTTCTCCATAGGTCTTCCCACTTGCTTCCTGTCCTCTGACCTCCAGACAAGCCACGCAGCTCAGAAAGACCCAGAGGAGGCTTGAACGCCAGCACTGCAGCGCTATACAGCAGATGTTCTTCAGCCAGTGTTTAAACAGGAGCTGTCACTACCACAGCAGACTAATGCAGAGGGCATAATACTCCCATTAATTGCGTTAATTATTGCGGTTAGAATCATAGAATGGTTTGGGTTGGAAGGGACCTTAAAGATCATCATGTTCCACCCTCTGCCACGGGAAGGGACACCTCCTGCTAGGCCAGGTTGCTCAAAGCTCCATACAGCCTGGCCTTGGACACCTCCAGGGAAGGGGCATCCACAGATTCTCTGGACAGCCTGTTCCAGTGTCTCACCACCTTCAGAAAAAAGAATTTTGTCCTAATATCTAATCTAAATCTCCTCTCTTTCAGTTTAAAACCGTTAAAATGAAAGCAGAATTTGGAAGAACCAAAAGCACAGAGCCTCACAAGCCAGCCAGCACAAGAAGGGCCATGTCATGGCCAGGAGAAGCCAGCAGGCGGCAGCAGCACTCTACGCTACTGGACTCTGCGGTGGAGACACACTGGGAACAGGGCCCCGGCCCAGTGTCACCTTCCTGTGCCAGCACGGTTTTGCTCGCTCCTGGGCCAAGCAGATTCCCAGCCTTGCCAAAGGAGACCCACCTGCTTTGTGGTTTGCAGCCACCTGGTCGATGTCTGTGTCAGAGTCACTGCTGTCGCTGTCAGCTGGGGCCGCTTTCACAGAGGCCTTGGGGAGGGAGTTTGCAGCAGTGACAGCTGCTTTCCCTTGCTCCACTTTGACTACAGGATGGGGGGTAACTGTCTTTGGTGGCTGGGGTGCTGTTGGGGTCTTGGAGAGGCCCAGATAGCCTGTAAGGAGGGACTGAAACAGCACAGATACACTGAAGAGTCACACAGCAAGGCAGCCTCCCACATACCAGACACACAAATCTGTCTCTGCTGCTACTGTCCCCGTATTCCAAGTGAAGTCTCCACCTTTGGTCACCTGCAGAATGATCCTGCACCACTTGGCCAGCCCTGCAGAGAGGCTAGATCTGCCAGAAGAAGGGGCCAGCACTGGCTGAGCTTACAGCAGCAAGAGCTGCCAGGAGAGGGTCTCCTCTTTGTTCTTGCCCAGTAAAGCCAGCTTGGGGGGAGGCTTCTGGCCATTAGCATGCACCCACGCACAGCTAATGCACTGCAGATGTGCTGCACGCCTTGCACATTACTTACAAAGGGAATTTAATGGCTTGGACACAGGTTAAGTTACAAATAAAAGTGAGGAAAAATAGCCTGCTGCTACAGGCACTGTGCATCAGTCCTCCTGGTTTAACCCTTGCAAGGCACCACCTCCTCCCATCCCTTCCCCCGGAGAATGCTCCATAAAAACTCTGGAGGCCAAGGCCTGGCTGCCGAAGGAAGCATCCCAGGATCAGAAACATCTCTCTGCCCCCACCAAAAGGCCCTGCTCACAGCACTGCACTGGGGAACCTCCACTTCTGTGCTGGCAAACCCACTTGGCACCACACTGGCTACAGCTGAGAATTCAATCCTCTTTGTGTCCTACTTATGAGTGAGGTGCAAGATCCAAGAGGATCCCAGCCTGCTCATGTACCATACCTGTGATACTGCCTGTTCCTCCTCCTCCTCCTCACTGGACTCTGAGGAGGAGCTGTGGGCCAGCTGAGTCCCTGCTGGTTTCTGCTGCGAGCCTGCTGGAAGAGCAGAGTTCATCCAGTTAAACCCACCAGTGCCGCCTGGAGCTGAGCTCACCTACCCAGCAGTTACTGTCAACAAAAGGCTTTCGGCCTCCAAGGGAAGGGGAGGATTTCTAGAGGAGGAACCCCTCTCCAACCACTATGTAAAGGTGATACACCTCTCACAGGATAACAGAACGTTTTCCCCACCCTGGCTTGGCCAGCAGTACTAAGAGCATCTTCTTGGGAGAACTGACCAGGTTTGGGGGGCTGCTTGGATGTCTCCTCTTCGTCACTATCTGAGGAGCTGCTACTCTCAGAGGTCTCCTCTGCCTGGGTGGGTGGCACGGCCTGGCTCAGCCGGGCATCCTGTGCTGGCTGCAGGCCTGGCTTCCCTGACTTGGCAGTGTGAATTCCCAAGAGCGAAGCAGCTTGAGGGGTAGCAGTGCTGGGTGGAGGAGCTTTTCCCACAGGAACCGTTTGCTTCAGGCAAGAAGAGGAGGTGGCCTGGGGAGAGGAAGATGAAATGAATTTGGAAGGAGGAATAATTGCTCATGCTCATGAAATGTAAGAAGCCCAAAGCAGATGGCCTTGGACCACCTCAGCCCGTGATCAACGGTACTGCTCCAGTTTGTGTCAAGGTTAGCACGAGAACCTCTCATGCAGGCACAGAGACTCCCATCTCCCCCTGGCCCACAAACAAAACAGGCAGCTGTGGCCAAGCAGACAACTGACTGTACAGTGCACTGCTATCATGAAAGGAGGAAGAAACCTACCAGCCAGCTGGGAGGCAGGAACAGCAAAGGTACCAGGGCTACTCTCTGCTCATCTGCTTCACCACATGGTGCAAAAGCAGTGGTTAAAACAGAGCAGCCCCCTTCAGCAGACATGCTCCCTCAGCTGGGGACACTGCACCAGCCTTAGGCTGCACCTCCACCATCTGGCCACTCTCCCCAGGGAAGATCCCGACTTTACCCCCTCCGTCATTATCTCTCCCACCAGCACCTCTTGGTCTGAGGAATCACTACTGGAGCTCTCGGACACTCTGCTCACTGGAGGGACAGCAGGTGCTTTTACCCCCTTCCCTGAAGGCAGCGTGGCGTTAGCCTTGGCAGCTACTGCACTCAGAACCTTGGTTGCTTTGACATTCTGCTGGGACAGACTCTAAAATGGATGAGAAAGAAAAATCAGGACAGAGCCCAGCTCCGAGGAAAGACAGACAGAAGCATACACCAGTCCACCAGTAACTCCTGAGCCCTTCCATCATTTTCAGCACAGCACCAAGGCTCGTATTTATTCCCCCCCTTTCCCCCCCTGGCACTACAGGCCAACTCTGTCTCCTGTGAGCCTCTGAGCAGGGCCTCTGGCAGAGCCAGGAGGAGAGAAATGAGGGCCAGCACCCCAGGAGAGCCTAAAGCATTAGCTCAGTGCCCCAAAGGCACCCATCCTGAGGGCAAGCAGGGAAAAAGTGATGTGCTTGAAGGCTGTGAGATCCCCATCCACTGCAGCACCAGCAAGACTGCAGTTGCAAACCCTACTTTGCAAAGCAGGCACTGGGACTCCAGGATGTCTCCCGCCACTCTAAAAAGCACACATCGAGAGTTAACTGGTGACAGAGATAAAGCAAAGACACCAACCACAGGGCAAATCTGCCTTCAGGTCCACAAGCAAGGCACAGACTAGAGAACAAATTAACGAGAACCTATTTTGTTGCCTCACATTTGAAACTTTCCACCACGCTCAATGTAAGAGGGGTTAAAAATAGAAGAGCCAGGGGCATGGAAATCAGACACTGACATCAGGTCCAAGACACAAATGCCAGCAGAGGAGGGAGCAAGGAGTGAGGAAGGAGTGCTCAGCCTCCTGGTTTGTGTTACAAACGAGGCTACGTGAGCAGCCCTCCCTCTCCAGATCTCTGACAAGCCGGGCCTTTGTGGGCTGACATTTTCCTCACACAACATCTGGCCTTCAGAAAGGAAAACCAGGCTCCACCGTGCAGAGCCGATGATCCGACGTGAGCTCTCAGCCGTCTTGCACAAAGCTCAAGTTACAGCAACTGCATTATTTTATACAATCTCAGTACTATAAACACGCTTTAATCAAGGCCTGCTCAGGCTGGCTGCCTGCCTGCCAGCTGGGGGGAAGACAGCCTTTCCACTGGCCCAGCATCAGTGTTGAAGGGTTTCCTTGAGAGCACATAATCTCCATCTCCCAGCAAGAGCGCTGGCCAGATGGGGGACATGTGTGTGGGACAAGAAGCGCACTTGGCCACTAAGCCCTGGGCTCAGAGCCCCAACCAAGCCACCACCACGGAGGAAAGGCAGTCATATTTCTCAGTCAAGGCTTCTTCATGTGGTTTCTTTCTCAGGCTCAAACTGCAGCAGAGGTGCAGAGAGACCCAAGCCACACACCGAGGCAGCTCAGACCCTAGGGAGTTCAAGTAACAGCCCTGTGGGACTGGCATGGAGAAGTGATGTGACACAGAGACTCGGATGAAAGAGCTGGGATTGGCTCTATGACACCTAGAAGTGTCTCAGCACAGATACGAGGGTCACCTCCCTTCTCCAAGGCATGGACCTGGCTCCTCCAGCTGAAAGGCAACAGGACCACTGTGCTTCCCTTCCGAGCAGATTCTTCCAGCCTCCCAAAGCCTGTGGAGGGGGAGTCCAGAGAGCTCCAACTGCACCTCAACCCAGGGGTTTCAGAAGAAACAAGGGGAAAGTTGCCTCAGAGCTCCCCAGCTCATAGAAAGACTCTGCCTGAAAGAATGTGGCTGCTCTTCCAATCTAAGTGCCTGGAGCAGGGCAAAGGGGACAGAGTCCCAGAGGAGGTCTGGGCTCACACGTCTACTCGTGTTCCTGCCAAAACATTCACACCCTCCACTGCCCTCAGACATTGCAAGATTGATGCAGCCAAGATGTGCACCCAGAGCTGGGGCCAGTGAGATCCAGGGATTTCTGCCAAGAAAACCCGACCCAGCCAGTGGGAGGGCTCCTCTTTGCACCACTCATCACCCACCCAACTACCGCCTCGCAAGTCCTGAGACCACCTGAGCATGTAGGTCTAACAGCATACACAGCCAGCAGGTCAGCAGTCCCTCACCTGTGAGGGGGGAACTATTTCCTCTTCTGAATCTGACTCCTCGCTGGAATCATCGCTGCTGTCCACAGGCAGAGAGGCTGGGGCTGGGGCTGGAGCCAGCACCTTCTTCACATTTGTTGGCTGGGACACAGCAGTGATTTTCGCTGCAGGAAAAACATAAGAGATAGTCTTTGATGACAATCACAGAATCTCAGGGATTGGAAGGCACCTTGAAAGATCATCCAGTTCAATCCCCCTGCTGGAGCAGGAACACCTAGAGCAGGTCACACAGGAACGCTTCCAGGTGGGTTTGGAATGTCTCCAGAGAAGGAGACTCCACAACCTCTCTGGGCAGCCCCTTACAGTGTTCTGTCACCCTCACTGTGAAGAAGTTTTTCCTCATATTTAAGTGGAACCTCCTCTGTTCCAGCTTGCACCCATTGCCCCTGGTCCTATCATTGCCTGTCACTGAGAAGAGCCTGGCTCCATCCTCCTGACACTCACCCTTTACATATTTATAAACGTTCATGAGGTCACCCCTCAGTCTCCTCTTCTCCAAGCTAAAGAGACCCAGCTCCCTCAGCTTTTCAATCTCAAAGAGCTGCTCTCCATAGCTCTCCAGAGCAGGAGCTATCACAACAGGCTGGACCATCCCATGTGCAGGGCAGAGAAGGAAACCTACGGGGATCCAAGGTGAGGGATCCTGGCCACTACCAGGAGACTTACCAGCTTGTGGACGCTGTGTCTGTGCCACAGGAGACTCCTCTTCGCTGTCAGACGAGTCACTACTCTCACTTTCTGAGGCCTGGCTTTTCAAGGTGCTTCCCACGGCTTTTTCAGGCAACCCTGCTTGAGCAGCCTGGCTGAGGTTGGGAACAGGCCCAGGATGTTCTGTTAACCTCTTAACAAAAAAAAGAAACACAGGCCCAGAAATGTGGTAATCAGTACAGGTGTTGTTTAGGAGTTTTAAGTGCAGTTTCACCTCAAGTTGGGTTTTGTTTTACCCTAACACAGCTGTTACTAACACCCACTCTACCCTTGGCGTGTCAAGATTGGAAGGGGCTTCAGTTACTGCCTGGACTGAGCTGCTGAGGAGACAAACCACTGCATTTAGCAACATGCTTTTGACAGGAAGCCTGAGCGTGTTTAACCCCATGAGCACACAGAGCTAACAGTGCTCATAACAGCAATTCCTTGCTGAGAGATACTGGCTTGGACAGGAGCCTCAGGGCAGGGGAATCGTCACAATCCTGACCCCCCCATTCCAAGGGAGACAATCATTTAAGCACAATCTCACCCCAGCTTAGGGAATCAGCAGGAGCTGGGAAGACTTGTGCCAGAACACGTGCAAGATTCAGAGACAGTATCAAACATCCTAGAGCTGCTGGAGAACCCAGCACGGACACATGGCTGGCACAAAGGTTTAGGAACATAGAGGACAGGTGGAGACAGATCAGGACCCAAGATATGGTTGAGCACTGACAGAAACTGATCTGGCAATGAGTCTAAGAATTTAGACATCTCCAGACAACAAAAAACCCTGCATCTCACTCGGGCCATACTTTTCTACAGCACCCGTCAACACTCTGATGTCCCAGGACAGGCCCTGAGTAACTAGCAGTGTGTCCCCACTAAGAAGCTGTGGTTGTCACAGCATCAGACAGACAACTGCCAGGTGAGAGGATCTCTTCGTAGCCCCTCTCCCAGTTTGGGCCGAGGGCTGCAGACACCCCTCCTGCATGCTGCTGAAGGCTAGCAGCGGCGGTGGCAGCAGAGGGAGAGAGGAGCTTGTTGAGAGATCTGGCAACTTCGTCACCCGCAGATTTTCTCCAGGCTGGCAGTGCTCTGCGCCTACTCAGTTTACTCCACTCATCGCTCATCTCCGGGCTGCTCTGCCAAAGAGGACATCACGCTTGCCAGGGCGGGCAGACCCCATCCAACCCGCACGTGATGGCAGCCCGCTTCAGCGCTCCATCTCCAGGCCTCCTGCGAGAAGGTGAGAGAAATTCCTGCCTGGCTGCACAGCTCCTGCCATCCCCTTCTTCCAACCCTGCCACAACACACCGATACCCTCTCAGCAAAGGACCAGGAGGACCTCAGCAGTGCTGGCTCACTTGGGGGATGTGCTCCTGGCCAGCAGCCGAGAGCACTAGCCCAGCAGCCTCCTGGGAGGACGGATCTTAACATGCTTCCTGGCACAGCCCCACTGAGGGCTGCCACTGGGGCAGTGTTTATCATCTCCAAGCCAAACACTAAACAGACAACAGCATCTGCATGTTTATCCCATTACAGAACAGCTCTCCGAACAAGCCAAGCACATTTTGACTCTGCTTAAGAGAAACAGAAACCTCCACAAGCACTTGGGGGGAGAGGGGGAGGGGACACACTGCAAACCTCACTTGTCTGTTTTGTTTTGATACCAGTGAGTCACTATCTCCAGGAGAGAGGCCAGATTCGCGATGCCGAAGAGAGAACTCCTTGAAGCAGACACACGAATTCACACGCTCTACTTGTACGAGTTAGCTCTTCTCCCTCTTGTCCCAAGCACTGCTGTGTCAGGGAAGAGTCTACCAAGATCAGACCCTGCTCACTCACTTTTAAGACCTTCACAGCAACAGGACTGGCTTCTCCCCCAGCTTGGATGCATAGCACAAGGCCTGCTTAGTTTTCTATTTCAGCAAGAGATTGGGAAAGAGCTGCCATACAGAGGCATCCTGACACAGAAAGAACACAACAGCATCCACACAGAAACCACCAGAAGCTTCACACAGCCTAGAGACTCTTCAGATCTTCCTGGGAGGAGGCCAAGTTCCCTCCATCCTCCTCATTTTGGTCACCGCCAGGCGGCTGACAACTACCACGTTCCAGGGAGTAGGATAACGGCAGGCAGAGAGCTTCCAACAACTTAAGAATCACAGGTACTGAAGCAACTCGGAGAAGAGGAAAATAATTCAAGAGGAAATAATTTTTTTCCTGCTCCCTTTCCAGCCCCCAAACCAGGAGCTGCCTGTGGCTCAGTGAGAGTGTGATGAATCAGCTCCTGCACAACCCATCTGCCACTCCGCCAGGCCCATTCACATCACGTCGTGCTGCATGACAAGAGGGGGAAACAACACCCAGCCACGTGTGTAACAACCACACTCCACCGCTGCCTGTGCACTGCAGAACCACCACCAGCGTATCGAGACCGGGATCAGATCAGTATCCCGGCTGTGTCACCACAGGGACAGGATTCACGGAGGGAAAGAGACACTCCAGCTCTTAAGGAGATTTGGCCTCTCCCCACAGAGCCTGCAATCCAACATCAAAACTTGAAGGTACAACTTCTACCAGTGCAGCCCACACGGGTTTTCCTGGGATGCTCGAGGAAAACGTGGGTTCCCAACATACACATCCAGGTGCATCTCACACTCAGTCCTGGTAAGCAGAAGTCAAAGCCTGTCCATGGAGAAGCCAAAGAGTGCCATCTTTGGCCCAAAACATGCAGGAAAGAGGAAGCAGAACAGTATTTGCAGTTGCAAAAGAAAAGCAGCTCACAGCACCTTTGAGGTCAATCCAAACTGCCCTCCATCACCATCCTTCCCCCCACAAAATATGCAAACACCTCGTCAACTTCTTTGACTAAATATTCCTGAGTCTTCAGGGGTAAACATACCAATTAAGCAGTTCAATTTAGGCATGATGTTCATTTTAATTGTGCTGATCCACCCCCACAAGGAAAGATGAAGCAGCTTCCAACGCTCGGTATCTGTTTGGATCTTGCACAGAAGCCAGAGGAAGTTGCAGGATACAGTAAGTCAGTGGTTAGCATATGCCCAGGCAGCAGATGGTGAGGATGAGTTAAGAAGAGTTTGACTGGGAGGACAGGACTGTGGACACAGCTAAGCCTAATAGTTTAACTTCAGGCTTCACTCGTGGTCCCTGCCTGTAGGCTACTAACAGCCTGTTTGGCAAAAATAGAGCTCCCTTGATGACAAGCTCCTCTTTGCTGACTGTGGCTATGGAGGGGTAATCACCAGTTTGCAACAGGGAAGATGCTGAAGTGGTTAAATAGCCATCAGAAAGATGGCTACCTGCTTCAAATCGACACTGGGGTGAAACAAACCCACCCCAGCGTGTCCATCTACAACCCCTGCTTAAAAGAGACACCTCTCAATAGTGTTACAGCGAGACCCCATGGCACAGCCATCAGAATAGCTGCTCCTGCCACCCAGAGCTGAATCTTCACATACAATCACGCAGGAAGAGAGCAGCACAGAGACAACTGTTAAGATGCATCCCCCTCCACCCACCTGAACAGACCAAGGCTATAAAGACAAAAATGCAGAGCCTCTCTGGCTCCTGCCTGTCAATAGCAAAAGGGCGTGTTGACAAAGAGCCTCCTTGTGAGGACACGTGAGGCTCTGCCCCCGGCTTCCCTTCCTCCCTAGCAGATAATAGCTGCCATCTCTGGAATGCTGCTTTCAGGGCAATTTGACAAGATCCTTGCAGCTCTGAGTCAATGCAGAAGGTCTCTGTGCAAAGGGCCTATGGGTGCTCTCTGGAAGGCATTTGCTTCCCTGCGACCTCAGTGACCTAAGTCTGACTTCAGTCTTGAGTTCATGGTCCCTTCTCTCAAGAGAAGTTAAGGCCAACCCTCACAGGAGGGCCAAGACCTATTTGTCACCTGCATGCAAGGTCCACTCCAGAGGGACAGGGTTCACTGGAGTGAACCAGGTGGTAACAAATAAGTTACCCTCCTCTGGTACAGCTGGGTGAGGAAGAGTTTAGGCTGTACTTGTTTCCAAGTAGAAAGAAAGATCTTCCTCTCTGAAGGGCTGAGATACAACACACTACATCCTACGGGTGTTTCAAAGAGATCAGTTGCAGTATTTAAGGGCTAAACAATTGTCACATGTGTCCCATCCCCTGGCACCAAGCTGAATGTGGTATCACCTACCTTCTGGCTGACAGGCACAGGGAGATCCTCCTCTTCACTATCTGAGGAGTCAGAGCTCTCCACTGGCTTTGTGCTTTCAGGAGGGTTTGTGGGAGCAGCAGTCCTTCCCAGTGTGGTTTTGGCCTGCTTTGGCACTGCTGGTTTTGGTGCTGGCTTCCCCTGGGACAGTGGAAGTGGTTTTGCTGGAGATGCTTTGCCAGAGAGTGACCGTGCTGGCGTAGGTTTTGCCGGGGACAGGATGGTCTGAGAGGATTTTGGAGGTGGCTTTGTCTGGACAAGACAAGAACAGCGTGAAACAAGGCAAATCCTACAGCAGTGCAATTTGTTTGCTCAGACCGTAATCAAGGGAAGAGATTTCAGAGCCCCCGGGGAAAGACAAACGCTGAAAGAAGATTAGCAAGTGGCAGGAAAAACAAGCATCCTTTCATCTAGCTGTGTGGGGACAGGCTCCCAAGACGAGGAAGCAAGGCCAGACATTCTTCATCAGCCTGCTGATACCAGTCCCCCTCCAGTGAGGTACACTGCAGCACTTTGCACTCCCCACAGCGGGGGAGCAAAGCTGCACTACAATTCAACAAATTAGACACTACTTAATGCAATTTATAGCTGAGAGGCAAATTCAACCATGATGATTTGCCTCTTCAGGTGGGAAAAGAATTGCTGGTTGGGTTTGGGTTTTTTTTTTTTATTATTTAGAAGTACTGATGGATTATTTTTTTTAAAGAAAGGCACAATGGCTTGATTAAAGCTCAGAGCAAAGACACTGAGGTGCCTTTAAACACCCCATGCTTCTTTCCTCCCACCCATAACATGATTTTGCTATGCACTACATGCATTTACAACAATTCCCAGCCCCAGAGAGGTGTGCAAGGAGAGAAAAAGTCTCGGATAAACGCACTTGGGTTATTGATGGAGGTTCCTCATCTTCGCTGTCTGATGAGTCGCTGCTGTCTGATGTGTCATCGGGCTTTGCAGCCCTGGGAACCGTTGTGGATGTGGGTTTGGCCTGGTTTGGTGCCACTGCTGTTTGCCTGACTGCATTCTTCTTGAAGGACACTGGAGCAGCAGGTGGACTTTTCACAAGTGTTGGATTAACCGGTGCTGTTTTCACAGCTGGTTTTGCCTGGGAACAGAGGGAACACAAGGGAATAGGAGAATCAGGTAACATCTCACAAGAAACAGGTTGAGAGCTGTAACTGTATGGAATCTTTGCCTAGAAGGCTATCTGGCTAACTTGGACCAGAATGGGCTTGTTCATACCCACAGGCTCTGGATTATCTGAAACAAGCTGTTTTCTCCATGGACTGCCTGACTACATCCATGGAGCTGCACATCAATCACCTCCTACAGATCAATGCATCTCCTCCCCCAACCTCAGGCACCAGGAGGGACTGGGATGGAATGGCTGATGCTGGCAGGAGTGAGCAGGGCTCTCAGCCACACAACCTATTTCTCTGGTCTTGAGACTGGGGATCCCACACACCCAGGGAAGGAGGTGTAAGACTACAGCATTGCAGCATTTCCTCTCTCCTTCAAGTGAAGCGACTTCCTAGAGACAAGAAGCCTGGGCTGGGGAGCTTACCTGGACCGTTGGAGTTGCAAGCTCTTCCTCAGAGGATGTCTCATCACTTGATTCCTCACTGCTGCTCTCAGCAGCCCCAGCTGCCTGTTTCAGCTCTGAAACACAGGCAAGGAGATGTCACAGCTGCTTCCTGCTCCGAGCTCCCAGAGCATGATGCTAATGCAGCTTCTGAAGTCAGGAAAACAAAACAAGCTGCAGAGGTGGCCAAGGGGATTTGCAGGGAAGAGGACCTAGCCCTACTGAAAGCATCAATGGCCTGCTAGGAGCAGCTTCTCCAGACAAACATTGGCCCACAAACACCACTCCCCTGAGCACAGAGCTGGGAAATCCTTCCCAGCCACCCTCCGGTCCTATTGGGAGCTGCCCAGTCACAGACAGCTCCCTCCAGGGACGCCCAGCCTGGCTGGACCCCCTCTGGAAAAGAGCCAAGAGAAGGATCATTTTGAGAGCTTCTACAATCTATTCCTCACCCCGCCTCAACACACACAGTTCAAAGCAGTAAAAGATTTCCCTAAAGACTTCAAAATTCAAACCCAATCACTTTGCATTTGGGAATAAATAGGAGATGCTGCAGTGTCTTTCCAAAAAAGCTGAAAGCATCTGCAGTATTAGTACTGCAGCTCCTCCAGAGAGGCTGCACTTGTTATCTCCAGCCCTGATAGTACTGGGTGCTGCCAGACAGACATCTTAGCACAGAATCTGTGGCTTGAAATGGGATCAAGCATGCTGGATTCATCCCACAGAGCTCCAGGGCTGGCTGCTTTGCAGTATTCTCACAGCCTCCCCAAGGAACAAGCATCACTCTGAGCTTTCCAGCAAGGGAACTGAAAGGGAACACGCTGAAAGCACGGCTCAGACCTGATTCACAGCAAAGCTGGAGCACAGATGCATTTATCACATCCCATGGGTTCCTTACCCACTTTGGGGGCTGGGGTCTTTACAGCCGGCGTCTCTTTTTCCTCTTCACTCTCTGATGAGGAGCTGCTGCTGGAGATTTCCGGTGCTTTGGTCGTTACTGATGCTTTGCTTTGACCTACTTTGGCTGTGGCTGTTGTGGCATGTCCAGTCTTCCCAGCACCGGGCAGTTTCTGCCCAGCCTTGGCTGGAGATGCTGATGCAGCTGGAGCATTGGGCTGCTGTTTATTTGAGACCACAGTTCTGTTGGCAGCAGAGGGTGTTGCTGCTTTGCGCACTGGGGTGGTGGGTTTGTGAGGAGAATTCAGGGAGTTGACAGCTTTGCCACTCACCACAGCTGGTGTCACCTACAGGAAACAGAAAAAATTACAAAACTATAGGCAGACAAGGGGCTAAATTGGACACCACATACCTTTAACAACAATCTGGCAGCTGGGCAAGCCAGAGTTCTTTAGGGAAGCACTTGGGGGATAGATATCTAAGAGAAGGCTTACGTCTGCATAGGAGGGTTATTTAAATATGAATTCCAGCCCACAATTCTGCTCGTGCCAATGAGTCTGGGACAGTTCTGGCCTCAGAATACCATCAGCCTTCAAAGCCAAGAGAGGTATTGTCTTACCGTAACTGCACCTTTTCCAGCTGGTGTCTCCTCTTCTGATGAGGAGTCATCATCTTCACTGCTTTCTACATTCACTCCCGAGTTGGTGGCCAGGGGAAGGTTGGCTGCTGCACAAGACAGAGCCACAGAGGAATTGTGTCAGAGTCCCTGGCATCAAGACGGCCTCTGGTCTGCAGCAAGGCCCCAGCAAGCAGATCAGAGTGGCACCTTCATACCTGTCCCAACACCTCTGCTCCTACCCTTGGGACAGACCCCATCTTTCTCCTCACCACCAAGACAAGGAAGCTGCCAAGATCTGCATGTTCCCAAGGGCTGAGACCGAACCAAAACGCATCAGACACGTGGGTTCTTGTTAGACTCTGCAAGCCAACACCTCCAACATCAGCGGCACCAGGGACCTATCCCATCTCAGAGGGCACTGCCTTTCCAGACCAACTAAGAAGCCCTTCCCTGATCCACAAAACAGGCCTGACTTCACTGGCCCAACAGATACCTGGGACCAACTAGAAGGTGCTCCACAGCGGGCAGCATTGGCTTCCCAAGGCTTCATCCAAGCGACAACACCCATCCCTCCTCCATGAATCATAACAGGTTTTTTTCTAGCTTCAGCAGAGATCTGTGCTCCTCAAACTCCACATGAGAAGGGGCTGCTAAATTAGTTGTCCTATTTTTCTTAGAGCACAAGAGAATAGCCACCAATTTTCAAGCGTTTTCTCTAGCCAAATAAGTCACACTGCTCCTACACAACCCTCCAGTCCTACTCTGTCAATGCCAGGGAGATGAAAGGCTCCTACCATTTGCAGCTTTCGCCTTCTCTTTGTCATCCTCTTCTTTCTCTGAGCTCTCAGAGCTGCTCACCGGATCAGGAACTCTGATCTTTTCTGGGATGGCTGAATCCTCATCACTCGCCTTTCTTCTCCTGGAATTTGAGGGAGTTCTGAAGGAACAGAATTTGTGTCAAAATGGATGGAATACAATTATTTATCCACTCTCAAATCAGGCTCTGGCCTAAGGGCACGCAGTGTCATTCCTCTAAAGCTCCTAATGGGTGGGAGAAATACTTCTCTAACCCACAATGGACATCTCCAGTCCTCCTCAGGCAACTCCAGAGAACAACGTATCCTTGCAATACTCCAAATATGAAATACTGAACATAAAACTTTTCTTCCGTGCCCTACAGAGTCTTTTTTCCTTCAGCAGTGCAGTAAAAACATATTTGGTTAGGCCAGTGCTCACCACAGCGCAAAGACACGCTACAGAACCAATTCCATCTCCAGGAGGTAGCTACAGCCAGACAAGTCAATAAATGCAGGCCCAGGATTAGGGCAGTGATCCCCAATCAGGTCTTGATATTCCATGAGGCTTTGAGAAGCAAGAAGCCATTTGAATTGGCTCACAGGCCAAAAGGCCAGAAAAGTCAGACTGAGGAGATTTAAGAAAGGAAGTGGCTGGGCGTACAGAAGATGTGTTGAAAGAAGGGGAGGAAGAGGCCACAGACAAGTAGTAAACTCTTAAGCTGTTCAGTTGGGTTAAAACATTAAGCTGGAGAATGATGTTTCCAGGCTCTGAATCCTACCTGTACCAGCAGAACAGAGGTGGCTAAAGCTACCACTATTTTTCACAAAGAAAACATAGGTAATGCATTTGCGTTATTACAAGGCTGACATTGGCTGGGCATATGTCTGTGTGTGATTCATACATGCAGTATTTCTCAACTGGTAAAAGCCCTGAGACTCCCACACTTATCAGAGACAAAAAGACCCCTCGCTTTTGTACTGGTTTGGCTTATTTTATTTGTTCCTCTAGCTGAAAAACAAGGTTCGTTTAACAGTTTTGCCAGTAAAGATTGTGCTTATTATAAGTATTTTGGTAGTGTAAGTGTTATGGCAAGATTTTTGCAAGCAGGCTGGGCTGAAGGCACATTTGCTACCACAAAGTGCTGTGAACTACTGTAATAATCCCTTCAATAAAATAATAAGGCAAACTCCACAGGGAGCTATGACACTCCCAACGCCTTCCTGATTCAGTGGCAGCTGACAGCACAACAGATTGCTCTGAGAATTTGAGTGACCAGGCGCTGAGGGATACAGTGTGAGGGAGAACAGCTCTGTCTGCAGGCACTGGCCCCACAGCAAGCATCTGAGGGCTGCAGGGCTCAGGCTGCTCCAGGGGCTGAGCTGATCCAGCTCTCCCCTGCACCCAGGCACCCTTTCACCCCATCCCAGCATCTTCCAAGACTAAACGTAGCCCTGGAGGGCAGCTACTCTTAAGTAACATGAAGTCTCAACTGTTAGGTTCACTTTGAAAAAGTTTCTGAAGGACAGCACTGAGGATGGCCTCAGTTAGATGGACAAGAGCTGCAGCAGAGAGGAAAAGACATTTCCAGGCCCAAAAGCCTGCAAAGCGACGTGAGAATCACAGCTGACCCACATGAAAGCACTCCAGCAAGGCAGAGCACCCACTGAAAAAACCAAAACTACTTGGTCACCACATCCCTTATTTTGACTCTGAACCAGGTATAACTCAGAGGGAGCAGGAATAAAAGATGTACTTGTGGGGTGGGACTGCAACAGAAGGGTGATGCTACAGAAAAAGGAATCAAACGTGATGCAAGCACCCTGTCACCCCCCCTAAGCTTTAAAAGCAGCAGTATCTGGAGGGGTTTGCAGAAGCACCCAGGATAACTCACATAGACAAAAGTCACCATCAATACTCAAGAGAGCAAGATATTGATAGATGGAAAAACCGCAAGCCTGTTCCTACACTGCTACATCCTCACCTAGATCCAGTCCTTCTCCTGTTCAAGACAATCATGAAGATGCAAGAAAAAGAACTGGGGTAACACCAAGGCTCGAGGTGTTCTAACAGAAGGCACCTTTGAAGCAAAGTCCCGTTTCCTGAGGCTTGCTGGCACGACCGTGCTTGAGATGCACCTTCACTCCAGTGCTCCTCAACGTGGGTACAGAAGCCCAGTTCCACCGACTCCCTGATAACCCTGCTCTGTCCCTGCCACCAGGCCTCTCTCTGCAGAGCTCCAGCATCAAACCAAAGTGAGTGGCGCACAGAGAGGGTGCAAATGTCACTGCACCCCACAGATGGGAAGGCTCCGTGCTGCAGACCTTGACGTGGGGTACTCGGTGGCATAACTACACGAGAAGGCACTGAACATGTTAGGGCTTGAAAGGACAGGCTGAAACCAAGAGAGTTCCTCTGAGTCAGAAAACACATGATCTACACCAAGGTTTAAATCCCTTGGCATTTCAGCATCTGCTCAAACTTTCTGCTCTGGGGTCAATATTCCTCCCTGCAAAGCACATGGCTTTAAAAAGAAAGCAAAACGGAACTAGGGGAAAGATTTTTGGCAGTAAAGCCCCACAGTGCTCCAGTACTAATCCCAACCGGCAAGAACAGCATCGGCTGCTCAAAACTGGAGTAGCAACTTATCACCAAGCTCAGGAAATTTTAAACCAAAGCAATCTTTAACATCTGAAACAAATCATTCTGAAACCAGAACCTAGAGGGAAAGTCTGCTCAGAACAGTTATCGTCGGAAACGCTCTGACAACTGGAAATGCCAGCAAACAAAAATGACACGTGCCACGCAGCCTGGTTGTTAAAACACTCTGGAATCTACTTGACAGTCATTTCCTCCTTCCACTTACTTTTGCCAGTGGGTGAAGATGTCCTCGAGAGAGGTCAAGAGGGAAGGCAGCAACTTCTGTGAAAGCAGAGGGAACACAAGTTCAGGCATTGGCCCCGTTTTGGGATGAGGCCACCAGACAGGAAAAAGACCGCAAAAATCCCCAGGAAAAGTGGGGCATCCTCTCCTCACACACAGTCTCCCGGTAAAGCCCCCCCCATCCCGTCGTGTCCTCCCCTCGGCGGCACCGGTTGGGCTTCACCCTCAGCAGCACGCGGTCGAGGAGCAGCTGCCCGCCGGTACCGGACGGCTTTACGCGGGGGAGCCGCCGGCCTCAGCTCTTCTTCCCGCCCGGCTCGGGGGTCACCCACCCGGAGCCGGCCGGGTGCGCGGGCACCGACGAGAGAACAACCCACTCCGCTCCCGGCCGGGACAGCACGTGGGTCCGGCGTGGAGCTGCGGGCCGGCATGGAGACACAGGCGGACCCGGCACCCCCAGCACGGGCCCGGTGGACGCTGAGGGGGGTGGTGGTGAAACACACACCAGGCGCTGCGGCCCCGCCGAGGCCCATGCTGCTCCAGGGTCAGCCTTCCCCCGAGCCCCCGCCGCCTCCCACCCCGCCTGGGCCTCGTTCCCCGTTACCTGCCCGATCTGCGCCTGCAGTTCGCGGGCCGCCCGGGCGTAGCCGGCGCGGAGAAGGTGCTGGTGGATGAGGGCGAGCAGCTCCCGCCCCCCGCGGCCATCCGCCGCCATGGCGCGGCCCGCTCGGCACAGGCCCCCGCGTGCCGCGCGGGTATGGCATCACATCCGCTTCCGCCCTCCCCGCACGGCCCGCTGGGAAATGTAGTACCGGGGTGGGAACCTCATGGCGGCAGAGCCTCTCGTGGCGGGAGGGTCTAGGATCCATTCCAGCCTCCCCGGGAGGAGACGGGGCGAAGGGGGAGGGATAAGCGGGGGAGAAGCAGCTAGAGGAGCGAGGAGGGACAGGGCGGTGATTACTTCAGCAACACTCGCTCGATTTTCCAGCTGTGAAGGCAGAGGCCTGGCTCCTACAGTGCTCTGGAGATGAATCCTCAGGGCTGATTTAGCACTGAGTGGATATTAACCTGAATTAATCTGAAGGGGGCCAACGAGGAAGCTGGAGGGGGACTTTTTACAAGGGCATGCAGTGGTAGGACGAAGGATTATGGCTTCAAACTGGAAGAGGGGAGATTTAGATTAGATACCAAGAAGAAATTCTTCACTCTGAGGGTGGTGAGACACTGGAACAGGTTGCCCAGAGAAGCTGTGGCTGCCCCATCCCTGGAGGGGTTCAAGGCCATGTTGGATGGGGCTTAGAGCAACCTGGTCTGGTGGGAGGTGTCCCTGCCCAGGGCAAGGGGGTTGGAATTTGGTGATTTAAGGTCCCTTCCAACCCAAACCATTCTGATTTTGTGATTTAGCTACTCTAAGGAGCTGCTCAGGCTTTTTTGGGGCTAAACCAAGCAAATGGCAGGAGGGAGAGAGGAAGGAGGTCCTGAGGCAGAGCAGCTGTTGGAGAGGGGCCATGCGGCAGAGGGGCTGCCTTGTTACTACCCCCTGTCCCGCACTGATACTTTCCAGGAAAAATCTGGCTCCCTTCACTTTGGCAGAGGTTTATTTTTGGAAGGTTTAATAATGTCCGTGGTGCGCCTGTCGCTCACTCCAAATACAGGCTCTTTATTTGTATTTAAGGCAAGATTAAATATAAAACTGGCTCAGCTCCAGCTGGCTCCTGCACCAAATGTCTTTGACACCAGCACCATCCAAAGCTGTAAAGCCACTGGCCAGGTGGCAGTTTTACAGCTCCTGTAAATGAAACACAGACCTGGCTGGTCCTTTCTGGGGCTGACCTCTCCCTGTACAAACAGTCATTGATGCTCAGCATTAAGGTGGCCATGGCACGCACCAAGATGGGGTGGCTGGCCTGGGACGGTGTCCCAGTGCCACTGCCGCTGCTCTGAGATGACCTGAGGTGCGAGGTCTGATCAGCCGGTGGTCTGGTTTGGAGACCTGGTTCTCCTAACTGGAGATGAAGAACCAGGGTAAAGCATCCCGGGATGGAGAGCAATGAAGGGTGTCTCCTGGAGAGGCTGGGCACCAGGGCTGAGAGGACAGAGCCTGGGGAAGAGGCTGGGAAAGGGCTCTGCGTAGGGATGCTGTCTTCATGGGCCTCAGAAAATGAGGTGGAGATTCAGCCCCCATGGTCCACAAAGGGCGCTGCCTGCCGCAGATATACTGATTTGAACCTACGCTGACATGCTCTGAAATGGTTTGATACCTCCAAGAACTGTTCTGGTTGCTTTGTTTATTGAACACCATTCCCCCACCACCCCCCGAATCCTAACACCAAACCAACCCTCCTCCACCCCTATTCCTGCTCGGCTCCAGAGTGTACAGGAGCGTGGTGATTGCAGGAGGTGCTGCCCAAGCGTGGGGCAGAAGGAAGCAGATGGTATCTCCCAGGCAATGGGGCTCTCCAGAGAAATGGTGCGCCATTAAGGGAGCCCTGTGTGGTGCAGGGAACTGCAATGGCACCCTTTAGATTGGGCTTGAATGGAGGGTGGATGGGACGATTAGCACTGGCAGGAGGAGGACTGGGAGGATGGCAGGTGACCCAATTAGCAAGTCATCAGGATGCCAGCAGAGAGAAAAAGGGGTCCTGCAAACTCTCAGGGGTGGGAGGATACAGCCCACCTTACAGGCAGGAGAGGGTGGCCAAGTCCTGCAGGGTATGGTGGCCATGAGCTGGGTCTTGGCTGGAGGTGTATGGTCAGCTTTTCCAGAGCTCTCTTCTCTCTGTGCTTTGCCAGGTGCCTGGGAAACCAGGTGCATTATTTCCTGGGTGTCAGGGTACCAAGAGTCCAACAAGCCCCTGCTCTGCTGCGTTTTAAGGCCTCCTCTCCTAAGACTCAGGACTCACGTGCTCTAGAAAGCATAAAGGGTTTGGGGTTTGACCAATTTCAGTAAAACATGGAAGGGAAGAAGCCAGGTGAGCATAGGTGGGAGGAAGCACGTTCGGGAGAGACTGCTCTTAAGAAAGGCAAATAGAGTATGTTAAAGCCTTGAGTGCCCATGGACAAATGGCTTGAAAAATCGATTCCATTTCCCCCCAACCCCAAGTGTCTTTTTTGCAGGTCTGCTACAGTTTGAGGTCACTTGAGTCCAAAGCTTCATACCCTCAAACCATGAATACCCTCAGCAAACCGCAGCGCGGGGCCTGGGAGAAACACAACCCACTTGAATGAAGAAATCTGAAAAAAAATAATATGTATACTGCTCCACAATTACAGGTAGAGAAGGTATTTGAGGCGGTTAGTAAACATGCCAAATAATAAATAGAGCCATTCAGTCAGCAAACAGCTGCATGATTATAAATAGGAAAATCTGCCCCAGCCCAAGCCAGCTGAGACCCAACAACATACAGTTATTACGGAGTGATTTTTTTTGTGTGTGTACATTTTTTGGAGGGAGGTTGAAAATATTTTGCCCGCTCTTTATTTTAGGAAGGTGAAACATCCCTGGTGGATTTCAAAAGCTAAACTCTCGGGTATGTGTTCTCCCTGCCAAGACACTGAGTCACGAAGAGATTGGAGGAAGCTGTTTCAAATCCAGACAGGGGATAAAACAGCTGTAATTGAGTAGCCAGCTCAGCTCAGTCTGCTAATAACCGCACAGCCCTGTCCCTGCCCTCAGCCCTACAAGCTTGGAGCTTTGCTTACTGCCACTTTCACATGCTCTTTGGTTATTGCTTGGGGTCAAACTTGTCCACACCTATTCCGTTCTGAATGACTGCTTGTGTCCCAGCCAAACCTGGGTTCAGGCAGTGTGCTTGCAGGCTGGAGTGCCTTGTCCTTCCTCCCTTGTCCCCGCTGGTAGTTGACAGCCTCTAGGCACGTCTGCTGGACCCTTGGGCTTGCAGGGACACTTTGCTGCTCTGCAAGCTTCAGTTTAATGTATCTGTCCACCCCTAAGTTTCTGGCATAGAGTGTGTTGTACCAATGGGGGACACATCTTCCAGTGTGGTCCGACTTTTTTGTTTGGTGATGGTGGGGGGTGGCTTATGCCTGTGGTGGCGTTGCAGAATGAAGGGACTTCGTGATCTGTGGGGATGCCAGGGTGGTACACAGTACCCATGGGGTTTAAGTACTGGGGGATCCCAGTAGCTGTTTGCCTCCGGCTGCTCATGTTTACCCCATGGTAGTGGAATGGGGACAACAGAAAAGGCGTTCTGCCTGCTTCTCTCCTGGTGCAGCTCCTCGCCTGACCCATTTCATGGCTGCTGATACCAGGGAGAGCATGAGCTGCGGGCACTTTCTTCCTTCCACCTCGGCTCCAGAGCTGGACCCCCCATCCAAGGGGTTGGATGGGTGCTCTGGGACAGGACCCTTGTTACTCCCAGCAGGTAACTCTGATGTGTCTGACAAGTCAGACCATTGACTGAAAGTGCAGGTCATGTTTAGGAGGCCCAGTTCAGAAGCTGAGCTGAATTTCCCTGCTCCAAGTGCCTTGCCAAGAGGACTTTGAGCTCTTTCCCTCCCGGGGGTGCCACCTAGACTGATCAGAGGAGAGTATCAAAGAGCCAGGGATAGGTCAGGGCAGGGGGGAGCACAAGAGATAGATGGAGTGGAAAGGAGGAGGATGACAAAGTGTTAAGGGACAGTGAGGAGAGGAGGTGGGAGCACAGGCAGAGAGGAGAGGGGGAGCCAGGAAGGAGAAGTAGGGATGCAGGAAGGGGTTCTCATTTCCAAGGGAAGATGAGGCAGGGAACGGGCAATGGAAAATCAAAGGAGAGATGGTGAAGAAGAAGAAATGACTGAGGAAGAATAATCCATAGTGGTGGTTTGCTTGCTGGGCCGGGGGGTGGGGGAGGAAATTGTTCCCTGGTGCTCCTGTTTTGGCAGCCCTTAGCTCTGGCTGTGCGGAGGGAGGGTTGCCAGGTACCGCTCTGCAGGGTTTTGAGTCACAGCCGATACCAGCATCTCTCACCACCCGCCTGGGGAGGACATCCTGGGCTGCAGCCAGGCTCCAGGCAGCACTGGAGACAAAATTGTCCGCAGCCAGTCTCACTGCCCTCTGCCCAGCCGGTGGGTTCGGGCTTTGCAAGGACAAGGAGGAGCTTTGGGAACAG
The DNA here is from genome assembly GCA_013400055.1 of Nycticryphes semicollaris. NCBI lineage: Eukaryota > Metazoa > Chordata > Aves > Charadriiformes > Rostratulidae > Nycticryphes > Nycticryphes semicollaris. The sequence goes on along the minus strand of VXBJ01001451.1, from coordinate 355,987 downwards.
TCTGACTCAGGAATCCCGTTTTTTTTTTTTTTTTTCCCTCTTTTTTTTTCTCCCCTCTCTTTGTTTTGCTGTTCTCTCCCCCCTCCTCCTTTTTTCTTTGTCTGCTAATGCACAGCAGATGGGAGGAAATGCCATTTTAAATGCCACAGCATCCTGATGAAACACGATGGGTTATGGCAATCTTGGATGAATCATGGCATTGTTTTGTGTACACGGGCCCCGCTGCAGCTTGGCCTCGCTTGGGCAGCTTTCTGCCTACAATTCTGCAAATACACTTCAGGCCATTTAGGTGTCCACCTCCAGCCAGGTGGCACGTGCCCTCCAGGACCTGGGTGTTCAAGTCGCATTAATTAATTAGCCATCCGCGTTTGTGGAGGCAAAACTGAGCCCCCTGTGCTTGACCAGTGGCGAAACCAGCAGCAAACTTTGACATATCTGGTCTGCACTGCCCTTGGGGACGTGAGGGTTATAAAATACACTCCATTCCCATGTTACCTTTATAGGATTTCCACTCAAGGTGCAAGAACAGAATTGAGAGAACACAACCCAGCGTGGCACAGCCCTCCCTGCCACCTCCAGCTTAGCCCTTGGCCCCTCAGGAGAACAGGGCTGCGTCCCTATGCCTGCCTCTTCCTCGGCCTCACGGCTGGGATGGATCCACGGAGCTAAGGCTGAGGTTTCTGTGATGTGGCCACTTGCTGCTGGGGCTTTGCTTGGGGCTCTGGGATCATTTCATGTAAGCTATCAGGCAGGCATCGAATAATATTGACTTAGTTGCTGGCAGCCTGTTGCCAGATGAGACGAAGCAGCTCAGAAGTGGGGAAAAAATAAATAAATACATTTATATATACACACACACACATCCCAATACCTCCATCACTGAAACTTGTAGCGACCCAGCCCTGTTAGTTTCAAACTAATTAATTGGGGGAAGAAAAGTCACCTCTAAGCCTGCACAGCTTATAAAGCAGTCTTTTAATTTTGGTAGCTGAAGGAACAGATTTGAGAACTCCAACGAGCAGAAGACGTGGCATTAAAATTTGCTTGCAATATGCTTAATTTTAACAATCTAGATTGGAACTGTATCTCTAGCTGTGTCTAACTGCCTGTGTGTCTGGAGTTACTGGAGTTATTCAGCGCTGGCACCGAAGAGCTAGTAGCATTAAGCCATTTAATTTTTCTTCTTTTCTTTTTTTTTGGTAGTAGATCTAATATACCTCAATGCAGCGAGCAGAAGGGGTTATTATTAATCGACCCCCATCCTGGCCTTGCTTTCCCTTCCCTCAGGCTCCTGCTCTTCTTTGTAAGCGTATCTACGCCTGGCAGCCTCCTGAAGCGACGCGGCCAACACCAACAGCCACAACAGCTCCGCTCTGTTTATCCAGATTTCAGCAGCTCTACCTGGGAGGAGAGGGGAAGGGGGCTGTGTTTGCTTCCACGAAGCCAGAGGTCCGGGATATTATTTTTCTCCCGGCGGGCATCCTTTGCTGCTTTTAGCTTGAGTTTAAAGCCATGCAGCAGGAAAAGGAGGGGAAAGGAGGGAGCAGGAAGAGGCCGGGGCTGCTCGTGCTGTGGACCTGCACCGTGGCTTGTGCCTTTCCAGCATCCTGAGCTTTCTCAGCTCAATTCTGACCAGAGCAAAACTTTTGCTCGTGATCAAGGGCCCCTATATGAGTCTGAAAGAGGAGGAACTTGTTTTTCAGCAGTGAGCTGCCCCACTAGCGTGGCTCTGTCCTGTAACTTCACCCTGGGACAGTCAGTTTATGCTCCCACCAGACCTGGAGCATTTGCCCCTCAGCCCAGGGGTCTCTGCCCCCTGTGCCTGACTATAACGACAACCCACAGCCAGCTGGCTTGCTCTGAAATCCCCCAGTGTCCCCAGGAGGCTGGGAAAGAGAGGAAAGCCTGCTGGGCTGGGATGGCTGGGCAGAATGGGTCACCCAGGGGAGGGTACACCATCAAGAGCATCGCTGTGTGGCAGCGTGTCTGTCCCCATTGCCTTCCCCTGCCAGCACCATCCTGCAATGGGCACAGCCTGTGGTGGGGGTGGAGAGGCAGCAATCTGAAAACGGGTAAAAAGGGAAGGAGATAGGTAAGAATTCAGCCCTTCACTTTGGGACGGTTTCTGCTTTGTACATTAGTGTCCCTTCCTGGTCCCCCTCGCGCCTGACCGTGGCTGCTGGACACGAGGAGAGCTCCATTAACGGGCTCTTGATGTGTGTTTATTTCGTTTAGCACATCCTGAGTGCCGTGGTGAGAGCTTTAGAGATGTTCGTTACGGTGATTGCTTTCCCTTGCTTATGAAGATGGAAAAAGCCACAGCGGTTAAGGGAGGGGAGTGGACAGATGCCAGATGCATTAGTGCTCTGGGCAGTCATGGAGGGCCCATTCCTGAGGTGCTTCGCCTCAGAAGGAGGAAGGTTGTGAAGAGCACGGCTTCCCCATGACCTGCACCCTTTGTCCAAGCAACTGTGGGTTGAGGGTAGACCCCACAAGGAATAGGAGACCCTGCAAGTGTCTGCCCTCATTTGGCAGGTCTGAAGGCAGGGGAGACTTTCACAAGCACATCCATTATGAGCCTTGCCCTGTGCCGTGGTTGTGACAGCCCTTCCTGATGCTTGTGGCACGAGCAGCAGAGGCTGGAGTGATGGTCCTGCTTACAGCACCCTCATCTCCCACACCCATGAGCTCCGAGCCAGCCTTGCACCATTATCTGATCACTCTGGCTGCTCCCAGCCAGGCATGGCAGTGGGCAGGATGGAAAGCTTGTGCTCCTGGTACCCAAACATATCTCTTCCTGGTCTTCTCAGGTGGGCTGTGGAGCTCTTTGCCTCTGTTTGTGTGGGATGCAGCCCCACACTGGCCTCAGCCACATTCTCCAGACTGATGTGACTTCCTTGTACCAGAAAAGCTCAAGTTTCACGCAGGAGCAACATGTACACACATGCTTGAGTAGAAGTAACATGGGAGAGAACCAGCCTTGGACCTGCCCCACTGTGGACAGCAGAGATGGTCTCCTGCAGCAGTGTCGGTCCCTGTCCTCCCTGCTTTGCCAAGGGGACAACATGGCCAGAGATGCCCTTTCATCTGTGAATGACAACAATACACAGGAATTGCAAACAGATTCTTGCCTTATCTTGCTCGAGGGTTACTGCAGTAAAGGGATTTATGTTGGCTTTTCTGCCAAAAAAACATGTACGCAGAGAATCCACCAAAGCACATATATATATATGTTTCTCTTGGAAACAGAGAAAACCCATTATCCAAAAAAGCCCTGCACTGTTATTAATCTCTAGGGTTTTATCCAAGTTTCATTAGGAATCTGGACATACTTGAAATGGCTTTCCGATAAAGCTGAATGAATCTCCCTCTCTCTTAAGAGCCTGGTGTGGCCCGATTTCTTCGCTGAGCTTTGGGTGGGTTGGGAATATGGGTAGGAGATTTCCAGCCCTCGAAACTGGGAAGGAAGGAGTGCCTTAAAGCAACCCAGCCTGAATGACTCGCAGACGCTTTCTGTGGCTTGCCTGGAGCGTGGGGCGAGCAGGGGCGTCCCGATCGATGGAAGCTCTTCCTTGGCTGGTGTTGAACCAGATGGGCATGAAATTGCTCTTGAAGACGCGTGACTCATAGGGCAGGAGAGCTGGGAGAGCCGATCCTCCGGGGGTGAGCAGTGTCCCCAAGCTTCTGGGGACAAAGGGCCAAAGCAGGGATGCTGGGACAAGGAGCAGGCTGAAGGCACTCCCTTGCCTTCCCTGGAGCAGGGGTCTTGGATGTGGCCACCTCAAAGCCACAGCAAGCCTGCCAGCCCCTGTAAGCCACAAGAGGGTGACAAAGTCCCATCCTGTGCTGCGGTGGCCCTGGACAAACCCAGAGATGTCCCCTGCTATCAGAGGACCGCAGTCCCCCTTGGAGACTAAGCCGGGCTGGGCAACCAGAGGCTCTTGGAAAGTCCTTGCTGAAATCCTAGATGAGAGAGAGCACTGGCTGGAAATGGGATCCTGGTACTGAGGAGCTAAGGACTTTGTTTTTTCTTCTGCCTGGCTTTAGTTAGCATTGGTGCTGGAATCAGCAAAACTTTCCTGTTGCCAAAAGAGGGGGGAACTCCCCAGAATCGCTGTAGCAGGCAGGGAAAGAAACCTCACCCTTGCTCCTCGTTGGTGGTCTAATGTGAAACGCACATTTTACACTAATTTTGGAAAAACAGAGAGCACCTCCTGGTGCTCCAAAGATGCCAGGGTTTGGAGACATGGGTTGATGGAGGAGCCCCCCAGACTCAGACAAGGCTTGGATGGAGGCAGCCCAGTGCTACTACCAAGGATGCTCCAAGAGCATCTGCACCACCTGGGATGGAGGGAAGATGATCTTGTTCTGGCCATGCTCCGGCTGCTCAGGATGTCCCCACAGTGCCAGTGGGTGGTGGCCTTGGGCATGTCACACCACACAGGCTGCACGCTTGGGCTGCCGGTTGCCTTTTGGTCCCAAAGGGGAAATCTGTTGCAGATCCCAGCCCTTGTGGCCTTCCCTGGGGAAAAGCAGTGGTCCCCACTGCCTCTTTCCTCTCCCTCCTGCCTCCCAGGCTGCAGCATCCCCCTGTAGCGCTGTGGGCAGGGAGCACAGGGTTTCTCTCAAGATGATCTTTGCAACTCTGCTTCTGGAGGGACAACTCGTGTTTCTGAGCAGCCGCCCAAAGCACTGTCCAAGACAGAAGATTAAAGTGCTCTGGGAGGTTTCCAAGCTGGAGTCTCATCTCCCCCTCCCGCCCCTTACCCCGGAGACCAGGGTGTAGGTTTGACAGCATCTCCAGGCCCTGAGCTCCAGCCAGCTCCCTTGTAACTTCATCTGTGGTTGGGATGGGAAGAGCCTGCAGCGCACCAGACAGGAGAGTGGCTCTGCCAACCTCTGATCTTATCTGCTGATGAGAGCGGCGGTGGGGTGGGGAGCTGGCCTGGCTTCCCTGGGAAGGACGGGCTGCCTGGCCTGAGAGCCAGGCGCTGCTTTCCCACGGAGTGCAGCTTCCTTTTCCCCCTCATTTCTGTTGCAGGAGGGTGTGCATGCACCAGTGCATGTACAGGTGCGGTATGTTGGGATGGACACTTGCAGATCCCCTTGCTCCTGTGTCCTTGGTCTGTTCCTTTTGCTGTTACTGATTGAAGGATGAGGGGGAAAAAGGAGTGATTGCACCCCTGGGTGCTGCGGAGTGCTGGGATGCAGCGTGATGTGAAGGAGGGTGTGTGTCTGGATAACAGGAGCTCTCTTCTCACAGCTGCATCTTCCTCATGGGGTTTATACTCCAAGGAGATTCTTCTATTTTTCCCCTTAAATACTAGACGCAATTAGATGCTGCTTGTGAGTAATTGCTTGGACTAAGCTGTCTGGTTTCATTTAAGTGGTCAGTATGAAATGCCTCACAATTTGGTAGGAAAAAAGGTAGGAAGAAATGCCTCTTTCTCCTTCAGGCTCCCAGGAGCTGCCATGGGGTTAAAGCCCACCTGGGGCTCGCCATGAAGAACGTCTGAGGGAGGAGAGAGAAGGGAGAAAACATCACCTCCCTCGGGAAGGTTGGTAAAGGGTAGCTGGATGTGCCAAAAACAAGGGAGCTATGGGGTTCAGTGGGGAACATCTGGTCCCACGTTTACCTACAGTCCCACAGCAATGTGCAAAAAATGTTTGCTGCCACTTCCCAAGCCAGAACCATCAAAGCCTAAAGCCAAATGTTAACAACCGGCTTGCAACACGCTCAGTTTTACAGTCCGCGGTGAAAAATTGTGACAGTAAATCTGCCTCTGGCTTCAGTCATTAAGTTGCCGTCAATACCACAAAAATCCCTGCAAATTTCGTGTTGACTTTGGCCCTGCAAATGCCGCTCTCTGTTGCAGTGTTAATGGCAAGAGAGATTTTCGAGGCCTTGGACGCGGCGGCGCTGGTTTGGATGAGCCGGCGGCGGGGAGCGGGTGGAGGGAACAGGCTCCGTTTGGTGCGTTCAGCACATTTTATCAGCTTATCCGATCCGTAGGCAGATGAAACAGTGCAAGTCAGGCGGGGTGAAGAAGAGATTTCCCAACAGAGTAAGCAGGCATTTGGAGGCAGGAGGAGTGGGGGAACTGACAGGGAGAGGAAGTTTGGGGACTTGGGGCTGGGGAAGGCTCTGTGCCCTCCCTGCCCGTAGAAATCCTGGGATGCAGGGCAGGACTGTCTGGACCCAGCCAGGCTCTCCGGTGGTGCTCAGCATTCCCCCGGACAAGCTCCATCTTTGCCCCATTCCTCCCTGGATGTGGAGCCACGACCTGATGCATCTCAGAGACGTGATGCTGAGGAGCTGGACCAGGGTTGACCCACGTTATCCTCTCAGCCGTTCCCACGTTATCCTTGCAGCCCTGGGCTCTGGTCACCTAGCAACTGTGCATCAGATCGCACGGCAGCGTTAAATAAATGGTGTTTGGCAGGACCTTCAACCCCACTGGGCCCCGCATCTGCTTCCCTCCAGCTGAAGGCTCGGCTCTGTCAGCTCTGCGGTTGCCAGCCCGCAGCCTATCGTGTGCCAACAGGACAGCTACATAAGCCGTGTTCGTGCTTCCCCCTTCCCAAGTCTCCCCCCTTCATCCTGGATTTAAGCCAGTTCCGTGGCACGCGATGCATCAGGAGCTGCTTTCAGCCTGAGAATGAACTTCTGGAGTGGAATCCCAACCCTGCTTTGACTTGGATCCTGGGGCTGCTCTACATCCCCTGCTTTCATTTAATTCAGTGTTTATGGGAGCTGAATATGGGTTATACCTTTCCATTTATAGTTTTAGCGGAGCATGATTGGATTTTTGTTCCAGTCATTTTTTATCTTGACTAAAATGTCGGTTTTTGAAGACCTATTATTAGCAATTTTGTATAGCTTCTGGATTACTGCAGATAATCATGAATCACCCTCTGCAGTATTGATATAGGTACTTTAAGCCTCCCAACAACCACCCTGTAAGTTATGCCTGCGACTGAGTGCAGAAAACCCTGGATGGTAATGGGTGGGCTTGAAACACGGGGATGGCACTCCAGATCCGGCGTCTGCGGAGCACGTTCATCTACCGCGTCCCTGCATGCGACAGGAGTCCTGGTGCACATTGCCATGTCTCAGCTCCAGCTCCAGCACCCAGCACCAGCCTGGGACTTTGCTTCCAGCCCCTTCCCCACATTTTTCCTGCCTAGTGCCCACCTTTCCTTGCAAGGCCCCCCCAGTGCTGGATTTGGTGCTTTCTGTTTGGGTTTCTTCACTTGATCTGGTGGTTTTGAATGGTGGCTGGAGGCGGCTGCCTGTGCTGGTATAAATACAGCTCACCCTGACCCATGGCCCCAAGAGGAGGCTGCTCCAGGCCCCTCCACTTTGAAATGAAATTATTTCCACATATCAGTCTCACTCTGCAACATTTAGCTGCAAATGCAGTGTGCTGCCCCTGAAGAATCACTCCTGAATCACACATTTGAGTGAAATACTCCCCTGTGCTTCCCAGTAAATTCAGCTGATGGAAACTGGGTTTTCTTATTATTATTATTTGGTTCTGTTTCCCATTCAGGAGGGAAGAATCCAAGTTCCAAAGTTTAATCCTAGATTTCTCTGCTGAGGGAGCTCTTTGCACAGGTGGGGAAGGAAGCTCTGGTAGGCTTTGGACATGACTGATGCAGCAGCACAGTCATCCTGGACATCTTCACCTCTGGTTTAGGTCCAGAAGTCAGACAGATCTCCAGGTTTAAATAAAGACCTTCTGGTTTGACTCACCTTGGGAAGAAATAGCAGCGACAAGGCTGGTGTGTAACAAACCCAGGACAGGGGGGAACGCAAGCACTGAGCATTCAAAGCTCCATCCCTTCGGATCTCGCTTTCCACCCTGATAAAATGGCTGTGGGCACCCTGGGCCTTCGAAGAAACTTCAAAGGAGGCAGCACACCCTCTCCTGTTAGCAACGAAGGCTGATGAATAATAGAGTGGACCCACCCACTCATGCTTTAATCTATCATGTTCGATGGAAATTAAGCCTTTCTCTTACAAGAAGGCAATTTGTGCTCTTAGCATCCTTGGTGAGAAAGAGCTCTCATCTCTCCTGCTGGATTATTGATACCTTTTGTATTAAGTAACGCATCGTCTAATTGGGCTCTTTGCCTGTCCTGCACCTCTCCCCAGCCATTGCTTGACAGAACAGAGCCCCTTTTGAGGCAGTGGGAGCAGGGGCTGCCAGCACCCATGCCCAGGGCTCACAGGGGTGGGCAGGGGAGAACCACAGGCGCCAGGGGCCTGGCCAGCTCTTCTCCCTGCCCTCTTCCAGCTCCAGCCACTCGGTTGTGGCCAGCCTTGATGCAGAACCCTTTGAAATGCCCCTCCTTGAGCTTTCCGCCTTCCTCTCCAGCCAGGATGAAAAACAACCCTTGGTGCTGGAGGAGAAGCAGCCCCTCCACACCAACCCCTCAAGGTTTTAAGGAAACACGTCCCAGGTAAACAGTTTGCCCTAATGGGTTACAGGTGTGAGCCTGGCTGGCACCAGCAGGTGTGTTTTCCTTGCGCTGAACTGGGGTTATAAATAAGCAGGGCGCTGGGGCCATCCTGCCCTGAGCTCCCCTGGTGAGAAAGGGTTCCTTGTCTGGGGCAGGTGCCTGAGCCAAGCTGGGGAGAGCTGGGCTTCATCCTCTTCCTTCTCCATGCCTTGGCTTGGGGTGGTGGGTAGAGCTGCGGGCAGGAGTCCTGCCCACCAGCCGTCGCATCTCCTGCCAGCCCAAACCCACTGGCTGCCTTTGAAGAGGTTGCACCTGAAAAGTGAGATGGGAGCTAAGGGCCAGCAGGAGCTGGTGGTGGCCAGTCGCCTGCTGCTGTGCTGTGGCTTGGGAGGGGACCTGGGACCCTGCTGGGGTATCGGGGGAGGTGGAGGGGCTGGGGGTGCTTCCCTGGGTTCAGAAGCCTGCTGCGTCCCTGGGTACCAGCCTGCCATGGCCACTCCCAGGAAAATAGCATCCTTCCTGGGGGCAGTGACAGTGCTTGTCTTGTGGTGAGAGGAGGGGACAGCCCTTTTCTGTCCTGGGGCCTCTACTAAAGGCACCCAGTGTGGCTACAGGGTGGAAGGACATTCGCCAGGCGGGTGCTGGGAAGAATTGCTCTTTCTTCCCCAGCCCGGGTGGGGCTGGAGGTGATGCCAGCATCTTGCATACTTTGAGGATTGAGGAGTTTCTGTGTATACCATGATAAATCGTGTCAGGAATGAAAGTGGGGGAGTCCAAAATCAATAGGCTGGGGAAGCCAGTGTCCAGGGTCACACGGCAGCGCTGCCAGAAACCAGTTATGCTAAATGCTTAAATCCTTCCTTCCGCCGCCTTGGGACCTTCTCTGCTTCAAAGAGAGCTCTTGGAGGCCCGGGAACTGCTGACTCTTCTTTTATATATATTTTTTTTTGAGCAAAACTCAGTCCTTCTGGATGATGTGTGTGTGTTGAGGGCAGAGCAACGTCTACCCTAGGAGCTTGAACCAGGAGAACCTGATGGGACCAGGCACAAGCCTGGGGTGTTCTTTGGTTTGCCATCAAGCATTGCCAGACACAGACAGGTCCCTCCCCTCCAGCCTGTCCGGCATGTGAAGCCAAGCTCGAGTCACATCCCCTGACGTCCTCCCCGCATCCCGTGGGAATCCACGTTCCCCATGCATCCCTGATTCACATTAACCGGGAACTCTCTGGCCAGACTGCCAGCCATCACGCAAGCCCCAGGGCTCTGCTGGGAAGTTGCAGCGGGAAGTGCCTGGCTTCCAAGGAAGGGGGGGCGGGGGGCTGGATTTTAGGCTTGGAAAGGGGTTGGGGGGTGGGTAGGACGAGGAGGGAGATCACCCAGGCAATGGGGAAAGCTTGCCATAAGGCATGGGAAGAAAGAAGCGGTGCCAAACCCATGGGCTCCCCTCCAGCTCTTCAAAGCAAGCCTGCCAGTCGTTAGAGAGAGAGGAGAGGAGAAGGGGGTGAGCTGCAGTTTCCCGGGAGGTGGGATAAGGCGAGGAATATTCTACCAAGGAAGGGGAGCCCATGGACTGAAGTCTCTTGAATGAAGGGGAAGGAAAAAGACAAACACAAGCAGGAAGCAGAAGTTGTTTCACAGGAGAATTAGCAGAATCATTGAGATGTATTATCAGTGACTGAAACCAGAAGAAAAATTCCTTAGCCTAAGAGACAATCCGACTCATATTTAGAGCTTTTATTTTATATTTTGCTAGTGCTGGGTGACCAGGAAAGGAGGAAGGGGAGCAGTAGTGTTTTGATCAGGAACAAACCCTGGCCAAGCCCAACATATGTTGTTCAAGGCTATGGTTTACATTAGAAAAGGCTCTAATACTGTGCTACGACTTCTAAGTGCGTTTTGATGATGATGATGATTATTTTTCAACTGGGAAAATGACACGAAACACAGGCAGGGTATCATAAAAAAAAAAAACAACAAAACCCAAAACCAAAAAAAAGGCCGTTTGACTCCAAGAACAACATCCACCAGCAATGCTGAGCCCTTGTTAGAGGGATGACTGATGCTCTCCTCTCTGCCCCCATAACGTGCTACCACCCTCCGTGGCTTTGGCGTCCTACGTCACGGCTGCTGCTGCTACACTCCTCAGTCCTTTAACGATGATGAGGGTTGCATAAGCAGGAACCCATGCAGATTTGCTGTTTTCTTCTCCCCTGGCTCCAGCTTCCAGAGAGAGAATTGTGGTGTGTTCAAAAACCTCCAAATTCCCCCCAGACCAAGCCCCATTGCTGTAATCTGGTCGAGNACCAGGCACAAGCCTGGGGTGTTCTTTGGTTTGCCATCAAGCATTGCCAGACACAGACAGGTCCCTCCCCTCCAGCCTGTCCGGCATGTGAAGCCAAGCTCGAGTCACATCCCCTGACGTCCTCCCCGCATCCCGTGGGAATCCACGTTCCCCATGCATCCCTGATTCACATTAACCGGGAACTCTCTGGCCAGACTGCCAGCCATCACGCAAGCCCCAGGGCTCTGCTGGGAAGTTGCAGCGGGAAGTGCCTGGCTTCCAAGGAAGGGGGGGCGGGGGGCTGGATTTTAGGCTTGGAAAGGGGTTGGGGGGTGGGTAGGACGAGGAGGGAGATCACCCAGGCAATGGGGAAAGCTTGCCATAAGGCATGGGAAGAAAGAAGCGGTGCCAAACCCATGGGCTCCCCTCCAGCTCTTCAAAGCAAGCCTGCCAGTCGTTAGAGAGAGAGGAGAGGAGAAGGGGGTGAGCTGCAGTTTCCCGGGAGGTGGGATAAGGCGAGGAATATTCTACCAAGGAAGGGGAGCCCATGGACTGAAGTCTCTTGAATGAAGGGGAAGGAAAAAGACAAACACAAGCAGGAAGCAGAAGTTGTTTCACAGGAGAATTAGCAGAATCATTGAGATGTATTATCAGTGACTGAAACCAGAAGAAAAATTCCTTAGCCTAAGAGACAATCCGACTCATATTTAGAGCTTTTATTTTATATTTTGCTAGTGCTGGGTGACCAGGAAAGGAGGAAGGGGAGCAGTAGTGTTTTGATCAGGAACAAACCCTGGCCAAGCCCAACATATGTTGTTCAAGGCTATGGTTTACATTAGAAAAGGCTCTAATACTGTGCTACGACTTCTAAGTGCGTTTTGATGATGATGATGATTATTTTTCAACTGGGAAAATGACACGAAACACAGGCAGGGTATCATAAAAAAAAAAAACAACAAAACCCAAAACCAAAAAAAAGGCCGTTTGACTCCAAGAACAACATCCACCAGCAATGCTGAGCCCTTGTTAGAGGGATGACTGATGCTCTCCTCTCTGCCCCCATAACGTGCTACCACCCTCCGTGGCTTTGGCGTCCTACGTCACGGCTGCTGCTGCTACACTCCTCAGTCCTTTAACGATGATGAGGGTTGCATAAGCAGGAACCCATGCAGATTTGCTGTTTTCTTCTCCCCTGGCTCCAGCTTCCAGAGAGAGAATTGTGGTGTGTTCAAAAACCTCCAAATTCCCCCCAGACCAAGCCCCATTGCTGTAATCTGGTCGAGGTCTTGCCGCAGTGGTTGCCGCTAGAAAATTGGCTTTTACCCACAGGGTCCATGCGGCCAGAGGCAGGGAAGTGGTGGGCTTACAGTGGGGAAAATGAGGCCCTGGAGTGGGAAAATGTGATTTTGAGGGCTGGAGGGGAGGAGACAGGTCCTGATGTTGCCTGGCAGAAGTGCTGCCTGCCCTCTGTGCACCAGGGAAGGGAGATGGTCCCATGGGATATCCCTGGAGGATGAGAAACCAGGGGAGCAAAGAGCTTTTCATGGTAGGGAGAAGGCTGGAATGGATCCATCCCCAGGCTGAGGGCATGATGATCAGGGCCTCTTGGAGGCTCTCAAAGTCAATGGAGAAGCGTTCACCTCCAGCCCCATCTCCCATCTCCTGCCGGGCTAGCGATGCCTCCAGCCTCCTTCCTTCCCTGCAGATCGCCTGGCTGCCCTCCCCTCTCAGCCATTTTTTCCCACTTCTAGACAAAATAACAAGCTCTCTCCCTTCCCAGGACTGCTCCCTTCTTTTCCAGACTTGCTTAGGCTCTTTCATCACGCCAATAAAAAAGTAAATGCATCACACGTTGGATGGGGAGAGCGGAAACCCTTAAACATCTAAGAGGTGAGAGCGACGCACTGTGTTTTCTCATGGCCAAGCTGGGCTCCCCGATGCCCTGTTAGGTCAAATGTCTTGCTCTGAAGAAGGAGAGAGGGGACTTATTAAAAACCTTTCATATTTCTTATTTTTAAAGGCCCATTTGGGCAGGCCGGAGACCAAGGCGTGAGCGGGGCTGCCAAGGGGGAAGGGCAGGGAGCCGGCAGCAGCGTGCAAACAGATTGTGCAATATTTGCCTTGCACAGAGCTCCCATTGTAAAGCCTGGGAGTTCTGCTTTCAATAATTCCCCTGCCATAATGCCCCATTGATGGTGAGAGAAAGGCAGTATTGAGGGCTGAAGGGGCTCCGGCCCCGGGAAGGGTTAAAAAATAAAGAAAAAAGGGAGGGGGGGGGGGGCTGGGGAAAAAAGAAAAAAAAAAAAAATTTGGAGCTTAGGTTTAAACTTTTC
>VXBJ01001451.1:292318-342030 GCA_013400055.1 Nycticryphes semicollaris | reverse complement strand
CTGGGCTGGGGAAAAAAGAAAAAAAAAAAAGATTTGAAGCTTAGTCTTAAACTTTGCTGTGTGGCCCTCGTGGCAGATCGCAGCCGCTGAGAAATATGCGGAGCCTGTTTGCATAACCCCGCTTGCAGCGAGCGCTTTCGAAGCCAAAACGCAAGTGCGGCCGGAGCCGGGGGGTGGTGGGGAGTAAAAAGCAGGAAGGGCTGTGATTATTTTCATTCTTGCCCCGGGCCACAAAAAATTAATAAATAATAATAATAAAAAAGAAGTCATATTCAAATATTTGGTTAGAGAATCAGCTGTGCAAATGCGAGGAGCTGTGCCAGCTGCAGGGACATGGAGGAACATGACCCCAGCACTGGTCAGGTCCTGCCACTGGGATATAAAGCACCAAAAAGGAGTATATCGGGCTTTGGCTGATGGCTTTACCCCAGCTGCTGTGTGTTTTCTCAACGTGAGGGCTTGGGCCCAGATGAAAAGGGTCCACAGACATGTGGATGGGTGATGCTGTGGGTTGGAGAAGCTCATTTGGGGTCTGGGTGGGTGATGCTGTAGGCTGGGGAAGATCAGTTGGGGTTGTGGATGGGTGATGCTGTGGGTCAGGGAAGCTCGGTTTGGGGCTCAGGTAGGTGATGCTCTGCCCATGGAGCCACTGCCAGCCCTCTAGCCAGCACCCAGCTCACGCAGTGGGGCTTCCTATCGCCATGGACCCACCACAGATCAGGCTGGGAGGGTGATTCAGTGTCTTTTGTCACAGCAGCTGATGTGACGGGGAGGAGTGGGGCTGTCCTTGCCTGGGCAGATGCAGGACGGAAGCAGGCAGGGACTGCTGGCTGTCTCAGCATCCATGGCCAGGCTGGCTGCCAGGGGAAACCTCCCCCATTGTGCAACGTGCCGGAGCTCTCCAAGGAAGCTCCTGGCTCTTGAGACATCTTTGAGCGAGGCTGAACGAGTGACTGCCTTGAATTAAGAGCGGTCGAGGGAGGGGGGGACTGCAGGCCCTGAGTACTTTTTCCATCCCCTGGACCTTGTGATGCATTAATCACCCCCAGAGTAGCCTCCCAGCTGGCTGAAATCGTTCTGACCCTTTAACTCGAGAGCTGTCATTTCTTCCTCTTCCTTTCCCTCTCCCTCCTCCTCTTCCTTCTTCCCAGCTGCTCCCACATCCTGACTCCCCTTCAGAAGATTTCAGTGGGGTTGGTTTGAGAGTCCCATTACACCCCATTTCTCCCAGGGTCTAGAGCGGTTTCCCCATACCCCTCGCTGCATTTCACCCTTTTATAATTTCTTGGAAGAGAACCCAGGCTGTGCATTCCCCTTCCCCAGGAGGTGTCCGTGTGCTGCTGGAACCCAGCCAGCTGTCCCCAAACCATCAGAGCAGGGTCACTGCCAAGAAATTCAGTATTTATTCACCCTTCAGCTCTTGGAAAAGCTCCCTGAGCTGCGTTAAGCCCGCTGTCTCCTCCCCAGACCTGGGGCCAGTTTGGACCTACTACTGATTTCCCTGAGCTGGCTACCCTGGCTGGGCACAGAAAGGTCCCTTCCCCATGCCAGCCTGTGCCCACATCCCTACTGCTGGCTCCTTCCCTCCTTTCAACCCCCTGGGCTCTGGCCATCGACAGCAAATGAAGTTCAGGACGACTCTCCCAGCCTGTGCTTCCTCTGCTGAAGGCGTGAGCAGGATGCAACCCACCACGTGGCTGCAGATGCTGCTGCAGCAGAAAATCCACAGCCCCGGGAAGTGCTCGGCGCTGCTCTTTCTCCTCAGAGGTGGGCTCCAGTGTGTACCTTCTGCTGCCCCCTTCCCACACCTCCCTCCACACTCAGTCCTCTAGCCCCAAACAGGACACATATTATCAGTGATCTGTGCTGCCTTCAGCACACCTTCTGTGCCACATCTCAGCCCCAACACCTCTGGCTTCCTCTCTGCTCACCCACACAGACTACTATGTATTATTTAGAAAGTGCTGTGACTATAATCCCTGATGATAACTCTGTCTCAGGTCCAAGGTGTGCATGGAGCCATGTGTAGGGGGCCGCAGGTTGGGATGCTCTGGGAGTCCCGCAGCCCCAGGTAGCTCAAGGGAGGCACAGAGGGGCTCCACTCCCTGGGCTGTAGGGGTCCATTGGGAACAGTGGAGAAGCACACGGGGCCCAGGAGTCCAGGGTCCCAAGCCACCTGCCATTTCTATTCCCCTTTGGTCAGGTCCAGGCTTTTCCAAAAGAGGGAATTGTTGAAAACTAAAGATGTTGGGAGAGGGAGAGGTGCAGGAGGCAGATGAGTGGTGGGAAGGAGCGAGGGGAAGGGAGAAGAGGAGCGGGCGGAAGAAATGAGTGATGAACCCCCAGGGATTAATCAAACCTTGCTGAAGGACTCAACCCAACCCTGCCACGCTCCTTCAAGCGAGCAGGGGTTTCTACCAGTTGAGAGAGGCACAGAAAACATCTATCCATCCCTGCCTCCTGCTCCTGTGTCCCCCTCCCCCTCCCCCACCTTTTCTGTTCTCCTGCAAACCCCCTGAACCTCATCTGAAATGGGGTCTCCTCCTGTCCCTGTCCCCTCTGACTGTCTAAAGCCAGGAGGGAGAAGCCCATCCTCCCTTTGCCTTTTCTGGGATTCACTCCTGTCCCTGGGAGCAGGGAGCCTTGTACTCCCTCCTGCCCACTCCTCTGCAGTGCCTAGGGGCAGGCTGACATGGGGTGGTGGGGAGATGTGGGGCAAAGGAGGCTGGAGGAGTCAGGGGAAGGACAGGGATTGGGGGGGGATCCCAGAGAGAGGACCCAGGGGAGAGGACATGGAGGAGACCCAGCAGAGGGAAGCCTGGGGTTGGAGACCAAGTTGGGAGCCCAGGGCAGAGGACCAAGAACATTCTGGCTGAGCTGTTCCTCTGACCCAGCCCTTGCCTAAATGCAGGCAGAGCCCTCCCAAAGCCCCCCTGGAGACCCACCCGCTGCGGTCCTAAAGGCAGGCTGGGGGGCTGGGGGGAGGGCTCTGTTGGGGGACCCCTCAGGTCCTCATCAGTACAGTGCAAGGGATGTCACCATGCCGAAACGGGGCTCAGCTCCCTGATCTGCCAGGAATGGGTGAACGTGGGTGGGTTTGTGCCACCAAAATGCCTGCTCCTGGGCCAAGTCCTGCCCTTGGGAGAATGGCGGGGACAAAGTGCGTGCCAGGCGTGATGGCTTCCTGATGCCTGATGTGCACCAGCCCAGTGCAAGAAGTTACACAGGAGCATCACTCATCTCTCCTAAAAGATCCCCTGAAGCATCAAGGCACCGACTGAGCCCCTTATCTCAGTACCCCCAGATCAGACCAGTACCCCATGCACTGGCAGAAGTCTCTAATGCACACTAAACCTTGCTCCTGGCTGGCTCCCTGCCTCAGTTTCCCCACCTGGAAAATGGGTGCAGCAGCACCCACCCCACTCTGTCGTGTTCTGCATGTTCTGCGTGTCCCTGGGGTGGTTTCATTCAACACTCAGAGTGTCCCAACAAGTTTTCACAGCTTTCCCTTGCCCAAGATTTATTTGGATCGTGATTCTGGCAGCGCAGGCAGCTGTCCCCAACAATCCCTCATGGGGATTCAGCCCTGCCTGCTGCCCTCCCTGGCTGAATGCTGCCGGGGGGGCTCTGACTGAGCATCCCACTGGGGACCTGGCCCACGTGTCACACATCTCGGGGCCATGCGGGGTTGGAATCGTCAGCAGCTTGGGGAACACCACGCTTAGGACCCTGCATGCTCCAGGGCTTCCCAGCTTTTCCTGGAGCCGCTGAGCTGGGAGGGGCCGAGCTTTGCGGCTCCCCATAAACCTGGCGGCTTAGCCCACGTCCCGGGCAGATGTTGGGACTCTCTGCTTGGGAGCAGAGCGGAGGGTGGGAAAAGGAGAGGGCGGCTCTTCCTTGGAGCTCAGCACCCCTGAGCTTGAACTTTAGCACCCTCTTCTGCAGAAGTTTAAAGAGAAGGATCATCATATCCCCAGCGAGCCATCCCAGACATCCAGGCAGGCACGGGGCTGGAGCGGAGGAAGAAGGCAGCTTCTCCAACGAGGTTTTTATGGGGTTCTTTATAAAGAAATAATACCGGAGAGAAAACACCAAGAAGCCAGGGAGTGTTTCCAGCACTCGGGACGTTTGGTGAGTGGCTCCGGGGCTGCCGTTAATCACTGTGAGGAGCCCGTCCTGCCGTGCAGATGTGTTTGATTGGAGCGGCGCGAGTGTTATTTTCTTTTGACTGAAGGCAACCCAGCCCCGGCGGATTAAAGCCCTTTGTGTGCGCGTGAGTGCGCCTTCATGGGAGCTGCTCCCACAAAACCAGCTGCAGGGGTTTTGGGGACCATCCCCTAGGTCGGGGGACTTTCTTGGAGGAGGGGGAGACCTCCTGCTTCTGCGTCTCTCAGACGATGCTGGGACAGTAGCTCCCTTCACAGGCAGCGCAGCGTGCTCCGGGATGGCCGTCTATGCCCTCACGGGCTTCTCGCTCGTCAGCCTGCTCAGCTTCGGCTATTTATCCTGGGACTGGATGAAGCCCAGTTTGGTGGCTGACGTGGCCACAGACCCCATGGAGAAATCGCTGCCTCCCACCTTCGCCAGGCCACCCCACATCATCTTCATTCTGACGGATGACCAGGGCTACCACGACGTCGGGTATCACGGCTCAGATATCCAGACGCCAACGCTGGACAGGCTGGCAGCTGAGGGCGTTAAGCTGGAGAACTACTACATCCAGCCCATCTGCACCCCGTCCCGGAGCCAACTGATAACCGGCAGGTAAGCCAGTGCTTGCTCACATCCCACTCATGTCCCCATCTCTATCCCTTCCTTAACTTTGTCCCCAGCTCACAGCTGGACACGTGCCCTGGTGTATTCACAGATGATGGAGATCCTCCAGAGAAAGAGGTCTTGCTGGCTTTCTCTAGAAGGCTCCCTGGGTAAACGGTTGATTTTTCGCATGGGATGAATCATGGCACATGGCAAGGCCAAAAATATGGATGCCATTGGGTAACAATGTCACTCTGGGAGTGGTTGGTCTCTGGCCATGAGGTCCTTCAGTGCCGGGCCAGGAGCTGTGTCCCCAGGACAGTCCTGTGCTGCTCTTACACTGGCCCTTGGGGGGAATTTGCTGCTGGGCTGTGGGGTCAAAAGATCATTCTCTCTTTCATCCATGAGTCCTTTGGACCATGCTTTTCCTGCTTGCACGTTTAGCACTGCGCTGGCCAAGGCAGGCTGGATGCTGGTCTGTCACCCTCTCCCGTGGCAGCATGGTCAGGTGTCCCCTGATCCTGGGCCCTTCTGTCTCCTGGGACAGGTGAGGCTTTTCCTGGAGCAGGGCTGGGAAGTTAACATTCACTGTAGGAGGTAGATCTCATCAGAACATCTCCTACTGATGAATGGGCCCCAGGAAGGTGTCTACGGATATGGTCATCTACTGCCTGGGGGTGGTGGAGCCCACCAGAGTCCAGGCAAAGACATCTCTTCTCTCCTGATGGCTCTAGAGGGATCCCAGGCACCTTCAGGGTGTGCAAAGCAAGGAAGAACAGGGATGCACCCAGGTGGTGCACTTCAGATCCACAGGGATCTCTACACAGCTCTTGCTTGTTCTGCCCAGCCCTAGCAGAGCCCAGCCATTTCCCGTGTGCTGGAAGCAGCAGGTCCAACTGCTGGTGGCATCCTGGGGGAGCTGTCAGTGGGCTTTTGAGACTTATGCTGAGCCTCCTCTCTCTTCTTTTGCATCTGCTTTTGGTACTTTCAAATGGATGAGGAGCTCCCTGTCTTGGGCATGGAGCTTTCTCCATGGGGTTGAGCTGGTTGATATGGAGAGCTACATGCATTTGGGGTCTCCAGTACATAAAGTGCCACCCAGTGCTGCTCCCCATCACCAATGATTCCTTCTGGCTCTTCCTTGGCAGGTACCAGATCCATACAGGGCTGCAGCACTCCATCATCCGCCCTCGGCAGCCCAACTGCCTGCCCCTTGACCAGGTCACCCTGCCACAGAAGCTGCAGGAAGCTGGCTACTCGACGCACATGGTGGGCAAGTGGCACCTTGGCTTCTACAAGAAGGAATGCCTGCCCACCCGCCGGGGCTTCGACACCTTCCTGGGCTCCCTGACGGGCAATGTGGACTACTACACCTATGACAACTGCGATGGGCCAGGTGTCTGCGGCTACGACCTGCATGAAGGAGAGGACGTGGCTTGGGACCAGAGTGGGAAGTACTCCACCTTGCTCTACGCCCAGCGTGTCAACAAGATCCTGGCATCCCATAGCCCCAAGGAGCCCATCTTTATCTACGTGGCTTTCCAAGCGGTCCACACGCCTCTGCAGTCCCCCAAGGAGTACATCTACCGCTACCGTTCCATGGGCAACGTTGCTCGCCGCAAGTATGCCGCCATGGTGACGTGCATGGATGAAGCAGTGAAGAACATCACCTGGGCCCTCAAGAAGTATGGTTATTACGACAACAGTGTGATTGTGTTCTCCACTGACAATGGTGGGCAGACCTTCTCTGGGGGAAGCAACTGGCCTCTACGGGGCCGCAAAGGGACATACTGGGAAGGGGGAGTCCGTGGCATTGGTTTTGTCCACAGTCCCCTGATCAAGCGCAAACGCCGGACCAGCTGGGCACTGGTTCACATCACAGACTGGTACCCAACTCTGGTCAGCCTGGCCAGGGGCAACCTGAGCAATGTCCCAGGCTTGGATGGCTACAACGTCTGGCCTGCCATTAGCGAGGGCAAGGAGTCACCACGAACCGAAATCCTGCACAACATTGACCCCTTGTACAACCATGCCAAGTATGGATCCTTGGAGGATGGCTTTGGCATCTGGAACACGGCCGTTCAAGCCTCCATCCGGGTTGGGGAGTGGAAGCTCCTGACTGGTGACCCAGGATACAGCGACTGGATCCCCCCACAAACCCTGACCAACTTTCCGGGGAGCTGGTGGAACCTGGAGCGTCTCACTGACGGCTTGAGGAAGTCTGTGTGGCTCTTCAACATCACTGCTGACCCCTACGAACGCTATGACCTCTCGGACCAGCGCCCAGATGTGGTCAGGACCCTCCTGATGAGGTTGGTGCACTACAACCGGACAGCCATCCCGGTGCGGTACCCTGCAGAGAACCCCCGTGCTCACCCGGACTTCAATGGCGGCGCCTGGGGGCCTTGGGCCAGCGAGGATGATGCGGAGGAGTGGGAAGGCATTGGGGAGCCCCTGAAGAGTAGGAACAAGAAGAAGAAGTGCAAGATCTGCAAGCTGCGCTCCTTCTTCCGCAAGCTGAACACCAGGCTCATGTCCAACCGCATCTGATGGGAGGCTCCCCCAGCGTCAACCCAGCCTGACCAGGGTGGAGCTCTGGACAGCAGAGGGGTGGGAGCGAAGGAGAAGGACGGACTGGGAGGTGGCCAGCACACTCTTGCTTTCCCTTGCTCCGAGGTTCACCTCTCCTCTCTGTCTGGATCAGTGGCTGCGGGGAGGTGGTCCCTGTGGGTGAGGAAGGGCGATGTGGGCTCGGCTGCACTGTTTGACCATGGTGTAAAATCTGCAGAGCTGGGCTGGCCCATGCACAGCTCCTTCCAAAGAGATGGACCTTTTCCTCAAGGACTCTGCAGGCAACTGTGAGCTTTAAATGTTGGCCATTGCCATGCCAAGACAAAGTGTGGGACCCTGGGGTGGCAATGCAGAGGGGTGGGCCACCCTCAGAGCCTCTGTTGCAGGTTGTCCCCCACTGTTTCTCTGTATATTGGTGCTCCTGACCCTCTGCTTGCTGCCATGCAGCTGCTCCCTTTGCTTTTGTTTTGGGAACTCAAGGGCCTCCCCCAAAATGCAAGACAACAGTGTTTCTCTATTATACTTCTTTGTGGAAGGACAGATTCCTGACCGTGGATGTCAGACCTGAGACCACCAAGACTGGACTCAGCCTTGCTGCTACAGGGAGCTCACATGCGGCCATGGCTTCTCCTCTTTGCTGACTTGGGGGGGCTGGGAGCAGCCCCGGTGAGGAGCTATGGCCCACAGAGACGTGCATGGATGCACAGATGTTTCTCCACAGCCCCACATTTAGGGGGCAGGTTTGCCCCAAACTCTGGTGGACTTCATGTGACTCAAGCCACCCAGCAGACCCTTTTCATCCACAGTTTGGTTAGGCCAGACCCGCCAGGTGCCTGGCTGTAGGCACCCGTGTTCCTCCTCGTGCATCCTACACACCCACCCATCCAGCCACCTTGTCTGCCCCTTCTGAGTGAGGAGGCTGTCCCCAACCCCACGTCCCCACTGCTGAACCTGCCAGAGGAAGATCTCAGGAAGATCTCCGTGTGGTTCTGTAGCTGTGGGTCTTCAAAGCCGTGATGGGGACATCTCCTGCCTGCCAGCACCGTACTGCGTCCCATTGCTGCGGATGGGCACAGCTCCCCTGGCAGCAAACTTGTAGGGGGAGAAACACGTCCCCATCACTTGCCGTGGGGAGCCAGCCCATGCCATTGCCGGGGTCCCCACAGCTCGGGTGGCGGGGCAGCCAGCAAAGCGCTGTGCCCCCGCGCCTTCGGCGGGGAGCGAGCGTGCGTACGTGTGCTGGGAGCGGCGCTGGCGAGGATGAAAGAGGGTAAATAGCTTTAAAAGCACTTTGGATGCATGGTGCATTTCCATTTACACAATGTGTTTTACATTTCTCCCCACAGGTTTCTCTTGGTGCAGCGTGTGTAGGCGAAGGCCCTGCTGTGAATTTTGAAAATAGTTATTTTTGTCTCTGGAAAATGAGGCCCGTTAGGACTTGTCAGCTCTTGGATGAGCAGTGTGGGCTTTTTTTTTTTTTCTTTTTTTTTTTTTCTTTTTTCCCCTCTCTCTCTCTCTTTCCCTTGCAAAATAACATTCATTTAAAATCTGTCATTGAAAGATGTGACAATTGGCAGCGTGCGCGCTGAATACCTTTCAGTGCCGCTTTCAAGCCCTGTGTGTGAGAGAGGGACGGGAAGAGAATGCAATGACACGTTTGTATTTCTTTCTTTTTTTTTTTTTCCTCTTCTTACTCTTAGCTGGATTATTTGGGGGAATTGGGATTTTCTATAGAAACAAAGAAAAAAGCAGAAAAAAAAAAAAGAAAAAGAAAAAGCTGACAGCAGAACAGAGGAGGCCTCTGGTTGTAGAGATGGGAAGGAGTTTGCAGAGCTGGAGTGTGGCAGTGGGTGTGCTGGTCCCAGCTGCTCTGCGCACACCCATCACCACCCTGTCCCGTTGGCTCCCCATATCCCTACGGGCACGTCCCCTGTGGTGACATCAAGGACAGGTTTCAGAGGGGGACTCAGCTCTTCCGTTATCCTCCAGACGCTCCATCTCCATCTCTCTTAGCAAGTTGCTCCATGGGGACTGGCCCCACAGCATCACCCCAGCCGAGGCGAGCCCCAGGAGGATGCTGCACATCCTCCAACTACCTCAACCACCAAGCCTGGTCCCCTGGGACATGCAGGGCCATTGTGGCCATCGGCAGCGGGGCTGCGGTGCCAGCTGCCATTTGACAAAGCCAACCGGCTGCCGAATATGAAGCAACACTTCGCTGAAGAAGAGGAGGCTGCTGAAGGCTGAGCCAGAGCCGGAGGAGGAGGGCAGGGAGTGATGGCTGTGGGGGGCTCGGGCACGAGACATGGCAAAGGGGGAACTGGTGCCGGAGGGAGCGGGAGAACGGAGCTGGCCATGGGGCGGCGACAAGGCTCGGGAAACGGCTTTAATTTCCATATTTATATAAACGCATCCAAGTTTAGTCCTTTTTTTATTTTTTTTCTTCAAAAATGGAAATTTCCATGAAAACATGTTTGATTTTTCTCCCTTCACTTTAACTAATATCCCCATGAAAAGGTTCGTCTGGTCTTGCTTAATTCCCAGTTTCTGATCTGCTGGGATGATGCCGGGTTCATGCAGTTGGCCTACCCATAGCGTTTGGTTTGGTTTGCATTCTTCTTTTTTCTTTTTTTAAATTAAAAAAGTTGCATTCTGAATTAAAAAAAAGAAAACAAAAACACAAACCAGTTGCAGAAAAGTCTTAGTCTCCAAAACCAAAGAAGAAAAGCAGGCAGGAGCATCTCTGTGTGTTTGGACAGTGCAGAGCCTCCAGCCTGAGGACAGCAGTTGTTCTTCACCACTGTTGCCAGTCCTGCTGTTTCCAAAAATCGGGCTGGGAAGGCACAGGCGGTGGCTGCTGTGAGGGCTCCCCATCCCACCATTGCTCGTTAATGGTCTCTGTGGGGAAAAAATGCAGCAATGCACCCAAATCCTGTGTTTTCACACAGCCCAAGCCAAAGGGTTAACACAGCTGGTGAGATGCTCTGCCGTGGAGCTCCCTGCCCAGCC
This sequence comes from Nycticryphes semicollaris, assembly GCA_013400055.1. Taxonomy (NCBI): domain Eukaryota; kingdom Metazoa; phylum Chordata; class Aves; order Charadriiformes; family Rostratulidae; genus Nycticryphes; species Nycticryphes semicollaris. Next base: position 331,695 of record VXBJ01001451.1, on the reverse strand, counting down.
CTGATGCTGCACCCAGAAGATGTGTTTGTAGAATGGCTGAGAGCTCCCCTCCTTCCCAACCACCCTTCGAAGAGCCATCCACGTGAACCCAGGGCTGCTCCAAACCCCGGGCAGGAACTGGGTGCAGGAGAGAGCCCTGCAGAGCGGATGGGGCAGGGGGATGGGTCTGGGGCCACTGGGGCTCTGAGCTGGGAGAAGACAAGCGTGGAGAAGGATGGAAGGGTAGTGTCCTCTCTGGGGATGGACTGTCTGCCTCCATCCTGCCAGCTGGAGAAAGTTGGGATTGGAATGGGGATGGGATGGGATGTGGATGAGGATGGGATGGGATGGAATGGGATGGGGATATGGGTGGGATGGAGTTGGGATGGGGTGGAGAGGATGGAGATGGAGATAGGATGGGGATGGGGGTGCCTCAGGAAGGACTGGGCATACCTGGGAACCTATACAGCCCCACAGGCATCTTCCACCTGAAAGAGGGGGAAGGGAACAAGCCCATTATCAGGAAAGATGATAGACATCTCAGCAAACTGGTGGGAGGGCAGCAGGACACCTCATGCTGGGTAGAGGGATGCTCTGAATCAGGGCCTGTATCTCATGCCAGGGAGCCACATCGTTTCTCCTTCCAGGGGTCTGAGGACATGTGGTTTTATCGAAGTTTCTCCTCACCCAGAGCCAGTGTACAACAGCCCCAGGGAGCCACACAGCACCTGCTGAAGGTCCCCGAGCATCCACAGCCATGTCTGCAGGAGGGTGCCTGCCCACAGCCCCCTGCTGTTGGGGAGAGGGTGGCCCAGGGGACACCCTGTCCAAGCCAAAAGTAGCTTCACATGGTGCTGGGGCCTACAGGGACAGGGCACATTTGCAAACACAACCCTAAATGTAAATCAGCTTTCCATACCATGGTATTTATAATCTTTATCTAAAAATAACCCCCAAATCAGCTTCCCAGAGGACAGCAACTGAGCATCCCCCAGACCCCAGCTTGTGTGTGAAACTGTCCCAGTAATTTTGGGATCTCCGCAATATGTAATCCGCAGCCCCGCTGGTTTTGTGTGTGAGGAAGTGCTGCAAGCTTCATGAGACCCATGCAAGCCCCATGCCTTGGGAGGAGCGAGGACCTGCCATAGCCACCCCCCCCACCTCCCCGGGGACATGCTGGTCCTGCCTGAGCACATCCACTGAGTTTGGCGTTTGGCATCAGACCTCAGGTGCCTGGGGCAGTCCCGTGCTGGGATGCAGAAATTAAATATCTGTAGGCAGAGCTGGAGCGGGTGTAGGGAGAGCAGGAGGCATTTCTGGAGAGAAAGCCCCGGGATGGAGAGGAGCCGCTGGGGATGAAGGTCTCCATCAGGCGGCCAGACCCGAGCACGGCAGCAGGAGAGCAGCTTGACTCTCCAAAGCCCTGCAGGAGCAAATCTTGAGGTGGCTGGGAACAGAGGCATTGGCAGAGATGTCAAAAGAGGATCTTGAGGGAGAGGGCTGGGACTGCTCCCCTCTGCTGGGAGCTGGTGGGAGAACCCCCAGACCAGAGAGGGAATGTCCCATCTGGAGCTCCTGCTCCTCTTGGGTTGTCCTCCCAGGCACCGGGGACCCGAGCCACGCAGCAGTTCCCGCTTGGGAAAACATCATCGGCAAAGCAAAGCCTGTTCAGCACCCAGAAGCCTGACACCCCCTCACACTCAGAGAGGGGAAAATGCCGAGGAAAAGGGAAAAAAAAAAATGAATAGAGAGGAGAACAGGGAGGGAGAAACTCTTCCTGGAGAGATGTGTCTCTGCCAGGCAGGAGAAACCTGGGGAGGAGGGGCAGGGACCCCACGGGGGGGTTTGCCATTGCCCCCTGTCCCAGGCAAGGGGATTGGGGCGCAAGGGTCAGGGGTGCAGCGGGGGCCCTGGGGGGAGGAAGGGATGGATCCGCCCTCCCAGCTACAGGAGCACGCAGAGTCACGCGTGTGGGGCTGAACACGTGTGCCAGCGTGGGGGTGGGCACGGGAAGGGAGGAGGAGAGGGGGGCAGGTCACACCACAACGCCCACAGGGACACGTATGTTAGCGCAGGTGGGAGCGTGGCGGGGTGCAGCTGCCCACAGGCATCAGTGGGGCTCTGGCATGGGGGGGTTCTTCCTCTTGCCCTTGGGCTCCGAGAGGCTGTAGGGGGGTGGCAGCAAAAAGCTGGAGGAGGAGAGCACTCCCCCGAGCATCCGGCTGCACCGGCCCCCATGGCAGCCCCCCACCTCCAGGCATGTCCCCGGGGGTGGCAAATGAAGCCCAGTTTTGCATGGGAATGGGATGGGAGGGAGACGTGGATGGGAAGGGAGGTGTTTCAGGGACCACCGTCGTGTCCCCAGGGCACAGATCATGCATGTGCATCACCCTCACCCCAAGTGAGGATACCTGGTATGCTCTGCCTGCACCATGGCATGGCCACGATGGGTTCTGAAGCCACCAGCCCTTGGGAACCATGGTCCTCTTCCCTTGCACAGGCGTGGGAAATGGGCTCTGCCCCTGGGGCCAGAGAGTCCCCTCCGGCTGGGCCACACGGGAGCTGGAGGCTGGATGTGGGGATGCAAGGTGGAGACGAAGGTGGGTAATGGTGCAATTAATGGAAAAGCCATTAGACCTTTCTCCTCCTCCCCCTCTTCTTCCTCACTCCGCCACTTGCTGTCCTCCTCCACTTCCACCTCCTTTCTTCTCTCCCTCTCTCTGCTCCTCCTTCTCTCTCTCCTCTCGAAGATTTCTCCCTATTTTTGTCTGGTTAGAGCCTTTTCTTTTCCTTTTAACCCTTCCATGGCAGCCTGAAAGGGAACTTAATCCATCTCAGCTGCCAAAGGCGGTGCCCTCCCAGCTGGTGGTGGGAGCCCCTTCTCCCAGGGTGTCGGGGACTCCTTCTGCTGCAAAACCATCCAGAAATGGGACAAAAGCTTCGAGGAAAGCTCTGCTGGGGGAGGGTGTGTGTCAGAATGTGGGAGAGAGCAAGGGGTGGTGTGGATGGAGGAGACAGTACTGCCGGGGTGCCAGCAGCAAGGTGGGCTCAGAGGGAAACCTCCCCCCCTCACAGTCTTGGACCTCGTTACTCTTTGTATTGCCCTTTTTGTGGCTTTTAAAGTTAAACTCAGTGGAGAGGTGACTCGGCAGCAAAAAGCCTGAGGAGGAGGGTGGTAGACCTTCCTCCTACTCCCACCCTGAAATCCCTCCACTTTCTGCTCTGGTTTGGGTACCACAGGGCAACAATAGCCTGGGGGACACAGCCTTTTTGTGTGTGTGTATGTGTCCCCGAAAGCTGTGCTTTAGGCCAAGCACACCCACCCCACGGCAGGGGGGACCCCTGGGACTTGCTCCCCTGGCAGCCCCAGGGAGAGCCAGCGGGCGAAGAGGGGAGCAGCCAGACAACCATCCCCTGCAGAGTGATCGAGGCCACCCCCCCCTGGGGAGCCCGCCTGATGACAGCCCAGTCTGGGGACCTGGGGACCTGCCATGGTTTCTCCAGCTTCTCCTGACACACTTCTGCTCCATCTGCTCCCACCCACTCCAGCATGTCCCCTGTCCCACAGCCCCCTAGGGCCTAGAGAGACGGTGCTGTGGGCACCATCAAGGCCTGTATTTTGGGGAGGGTGGGGGGAGCAGTTGCCGGGGCGACGGCATCCTCCTGCAACATGGAAACCACGGTTTCCATGGAAACCCTTTTTGCCCCAATTATTCTACCACTGCCATGTCCTTTAATTTGCCTTTAATATTAGCATTTTAGACTTTTCCCCCTTGCTGCAGCAGCCAGGTGACCCCTGGGCAGCCCCCAGGGCCAGGTCCCCAGCAGGGCCCTGGTCCCCACGGGGCAGGCGGCAGGTTTGGGAAGCAGTTGCCCCGGCAACAGAAACAGGGCGTTTCTGGCAGCGGTGGTCGCCATGGGGACGGGGATGCTGACGAAGGCTTGTGAGGCTGAGAAGACAAATTGCCCTCATCATTATCTCCGGGCTTGTCAATCAAACATATTCCCTTATTTACCTCGGCGAGGAGAGAGCCCCGGGAGCACACGGAGAGGGAGGGAGCGAGAGGAGAGCTGCTTGTCCCAAACTCTGCACTGGGGAGGGAGCATTTCCAGCCCCTCGGGATGGCAACCATCACCTGCAATCGCTTCACTGAGGAGTACCAGCTCTTTGAGGAACTGGGCAAGTAAGTTGGAAACAAGGCTGGGATGGCTGGAGCTGCGCCCCGGTTGGGGAAGAGCCTCAGCGGTGCTGGGAATGGCCAAGGCTGGGGGAAAAGAGATGGGCACGGAGCAAAGGCACTGGGAAGCGGCAGGGGAGACTCGGGTTAGGATGGGGGGTGCCAGCCCCAGCACTGCCCGCTCTGTCCCTTCCTGAGTTCTAGTGGCTGCTTCTGAGTACTTAGCCGGGGGCTTGTGTCACCCCAAGGGGATGGAGCTGCCTGGGGAGGGGGCATCTGCCCCTCTTATGGAAAAGCTGCTCCTGAACGAGGATGCTGCCTGCTCCCCCAGGAACTTCTCCAGCTGGGAGGAAAGACGGGACAGCCGAGGAGCAAAGCTGAAGTGGCAGGTGCCCCTCACATTTCTTTAGGGAATTTCTCCATGTGGAATCACTGGGGTTTGGCTGGTCCTGCAGGAGAACCAGCTTGCCTGCCAGCTCCTGGAGAATCCCAGCGGCTCTTGGACAAACCCGGGGGTGTCTCCCATCCCTGCCCTTGTCCCAGCACGAGCGCCCCAGGGCTGAGCCCAAGCCCTGCCTGCCCCAGCTCTCCTGCTGGGGAGGGCTCAGCTTGGCAGGTCGGGGTGTCATCGCACGTGCCGGGATCCGCGTCCAAGTGAGTGTGCATGTGTGTGCAAACAGAAATGTCCACATATGGTGAGGCGATCATGGGGGGCACCGAGCACCCCAGGGTGGAGCAGGAGATTTTGAGTCCTCCGTGCGGGGCAGAGAATGCTCCGTGTCTTGCCGAGTGCGTGGCAGTAAAAACGGGTGCAGAAGTGAGCAGGCATGTGCCTGTGTTTTGGTTTCTGTGCCTTTTTTTTGTGTGTGTTTTTTGGGTTTTTTTTTTGTTGGTGTTGGAGCTGGTGTGTAAATCTGGGGCATGCAGCTGCATTCCCTTGGGAGCGGTTCGGCGGTGCCTGTGCCGGGTGGCTAGTGCCTGGGAAGCTGTCCCTGCCCGTAGCCGTGGGCACTCACTCCAGCCCCGCATCCCCGCATTGCCCGGGCACAGGGCAGCCTGCGCCTAAACGTGTGCCCGCAGGCGCGTGGGCGTGCGAAGCGGGGGCGAGGGAGAAAGGAGAGGAGAAAGATGGAGAAATCGAGAGGCTGAAACAGGGGAGGACTCTGTGACAGGCTGAATGCTGCTAATACTCCCCATCCAAACCGCTGAGGAAGGGGGGGACACCGCCAGGCTGCTGCTGCAAACAAAGTGCAGCTCCTTGGAGGCGAGTGGATCCCCTGGTCCCAGGATGTGCATGTCCATCCCTTCAGAGCTGGGGCAGCTGTAAAGAGCTAGTGGGGAGCAGTGGGTCAGAGAACAAGTCCTTCAAGTGGGGACAGTCCTAGCCAACGCTGTGGGCAGGGGGACAGGCACCCACCGGGGTGATGGTGGCAACACGGAGTTCGGGACCTGCTTTTTCCAGAGGTTTCTCGGCTTTTCTGGGCTTTGAGGCTTTGCGGTGGTGGCAGGGGATGGACAGGAGGTGGGCAGGAGAGGCAGTGGCTGATGGGCACCTGCGGGGAAGCTGCTAGGCCCTGGCAGGGCAGATGTGGGCTGTGGGAATGTGGAGGGGAACTTGCAGGCCAGGCATGATGGGGGAGGACCAGGAAGGCTCCCTGAGGTGTTTGGGGTGCAATGCTTTGCTCTGTGGGCACTGACATGGCGGGCTGAGCGCCCAGACCCAGCAGCTGCCCACACCACCACAGTGTAAAACTGTCTCAACAGATTATTTTAACATGTTCATGAATAAAGGAGCAAAGCTGGCGCAGCAGCTCAGCAGTCCCCTTCAAGCATCGCACCCGGCCAGCCCAGCCCAACCAGCCTCCTGGGGGGATGCAGGGGCAGTACCGCTTGACCGGCAGCTCAGGGCAGCAATCCCCAGTTCAGAGCATCCCAGTTTTCCCCTCCACTCCAGGGAGCAGGTACCACCGCAGCACTGAGGCATGTTCCTGAGTTAGGGCTGGTCAAGGCGCCGTGGAGCTGGTCGGGGATTTTCCACTGGGATGGTTTCCAGCGCATCCTGGCACATTCAAGCATCAGCGGTTTCCCATGGGGAAATTTCTGCTTTGTGGGCTTAGAGAGGGAAACCAGGACGAAGTGCTGCACCTCTGCTCTGCTGCAGCAGCTGCTCACAGTGGGAAGTGGTGTTCCTCCTCCAGCGAGATGCTCCTGGTGCCCGTCAGGGTGGGGAAACATCCCAGGAGTGGAGAGGCAGGGTGGGCAGCATGGCTCTCCTCAACCCAGACCCCAAAGGGGAGCAGGGGCTCAGAGCAGAAGAGCTCTGTCTTGAGTTTGTTTGTCCTGAGAGACTGGGACGGTCTGCTGGGGGGACACATGGGGTGCCCTCGAGCCTGGCTGGCAGGAGGGGAGGTGCTGGGTGCCAGCCTGCTGCACCCACTGTGCTTCTTTGTCATCTCCTAAGCTGTCACCCATCCTGACACCCAGGCAAAGTGAGGGTTTAAGATGCCACACGCCTAATAGTAGCACCACAATGGGGCTTTGTGGCAGGGCAGATATGGGGATGGGGTCTGCAGAGCCCTTGGCACATCCCTGCACCTCCCAGGCGTGGGGAGGGCATCTGTCCTGAGCACGGGACACAGAGCTGGGGAAAACCTTCACCTGCAGCAGACCCAGTAAAGCCCAGCAAATGAGGGGCTGCTCTGACCCCCACTACTACTCCACGCTTTCAGGAAGGGACAGGCAAGGGTGAGGGACAGCACTGGGGGGGACAGGGAGAGGATTCTGCCCACGGCCCCCCGGAGTAGGACAAACATGAAGTGCAGCTCCATCGGCGTCTCTGAATCCGCCCCCGCGGCAGGTTCAGGGAGAGGCTGGAGACAATTACTGTGCTGAGCGGTACGATCAGCCCCTCCACTCCTGGAGCAGCAGGAGAGGGGTTTTATTAAAAAGGAAAAAAAAAATAAAAAAAAAAATATATATATATGTATGGAGGAACAAAAAATCCCCAGCCCACACTCTTCTCTCTAGAAAGGAGATAAAATGCCTCGGAGGAGGAGGAGGTGTTGAAGAGAGGGAGGGAGGCAGCAGCAGAGCCCGGAGCTGGCAGGGAAGGTGTGAAAAAGGGAGAAGCGGAGCATCCCGGTGGCAGAGACAGAGTTCAGGCTGCTGTGGGGAGGCCGTGGGGACAGGGCACAAGGGTCAGGCCCAGCCAGGGGACCAAGGCTGGGGGCTGTGGGGGGAATGCAGGGCTGGGACTCAGCATTGCCAGGGCTCAGGGACGGCTGCTGGGCTGCGGGTCCAGCATCACCCTGAAATGGCAGCCATTGTGGGGGGACAAATCACAGTCCGTACCCATGGCCCTGCAGGTGACACACCTGTCCAGTGCTAAAACTGGGACATGCAGTCTCGTCTGGGTTGAATGACCCATCTTTGAGCCAGACAGAGATGGGTACCCCAAGATGCCACCAGGGCTAGGGGTCAGCCCCATCCAAAGAGCCAGTGCCCTGGGAGGGAAGGACCTGCATTGCTGCTCATGGCCAAGGAACAGGACATGTCTCCTTCCAAAGAGGTTTCCTGCAGCAAGACGGGGCTGAGCTCCCTGCCTGGCACCCACTACACTGCCCCGTGAGTGGGTACCTGCATTTGTGGGGAAGGAGATGCTGGGTTTAGATGGAGCCAAGGAGAAATTTTCCTCCAGGATGGGAAGATCCCACATGGGGCTGGGGAGCACGGGATCTACCTGGCATGAGGAGCAGAGCCCAGCTGCTGTGAAACAGTGGGGTGAATGCCCAACAAAGGGAGTTCTTGGCCACCACAGAACTCCTGAAGGAACTAACTGGGACAGGGATGGGGCTATGAAGAGCGTGCTGTACCCCTGGGTGTCCTGCACCTGCACCCAGAGCCTCGTGTCCCCACCACCCTCCAGGCTCATAGCGTGCTTGTGCTTCATGGAGCACAAATAGACATTTGGTTTCTGTTAAAAAGGCCTGGAGGAACCAGAATCCATGACTGCAGCTGGGGGTGTGAAATCCTGTGCTCTGCCTGTGCAGTGCATCCTGCCCCCAGCCACCGCATCCCGCTTCCCACAGCTCCCTCTTCCCCACCATTCAGTTTAGCTCTGATAAATGAATGAGCAAGGAACAGTGTTCACTGGGACCAGGAGTGTCTGGGGGTCCCCAGCCGCCAGAGGGTCCACGATACCTATGTCCCTGCAACCCCACAGCAAGTCCCACAGCAAAACCCTGTAGAAACCCTGAGCTGGGGTGGTGGGCACAGGGGCTTCCCTGCTTGCTGAACTCACTGCTGCAGGCTTTCCTGGCACTGCAAAAGCAGCATGCGTGTCTTTAGGGGAAAAAAAATTAGGAAAGATGGGTCACAAGGACTCACAGGAGCCCCCAAAGCCCCAGGCAGTGCAGGGTACCTGGTGGGACAGGGATTGTGGCACCATGGGGCCAGCCCTGGAGTAAGCGATGGCTCCTGTCTCCCCAACCCATGGCAAGCTGGATACAAAGCATTTCTCTCCCTCTTTGCAATTAATCTTCCCCAGACTACAGGGGTGTTAATAGCTGGGCTCTTCCAGCAGCCAGGCTTGAATGGCAGGATGGGGAGGCCGGGAAGTGCCGGGATGCTGCTCCCCTGGCTCCCGCCCGGCACGTGCCAGGAGAGATGCTCAGCACGGCAGATCTGGGCGCGTGGGCTGCCAGCTCCGCTGGGGCTCCAGCTTCAGCCCTCCGCCCCCCGCCGCTCACCCGCTCTCCTAAAGATCACATTCAAAACCCAAATTGCCCGTCTCCACCCGCCCCCACCAGTAAAATCAATTATCCGCCGCCGCTCGCCAGCCTGCGGCCTTTTATTCCTCGGCAGGGAGCGGGAGCGGGGCGACGGGGAGCGGGGGGAAGGTGGGGCAGGAGGTGGGATTGCTTTTGATAGTTGTTATTTTAGCGATTGGGAGGGTTTGGCAGGAAAGGGAACCTGGTACAAAGGTTGTGCTCAGCAGGGCTGGAGTGTGCGTGTGTGTGTGTGTGTGTGTGTGTGCAATGCCGCAGCTCGCAGTGTCGTGCCAGCACGCTTTCAGTGCAATGAGCTTGGCAGGGCTCGGGGTAGGGGGTACGGGGGCAGAGGGGCTTCTTTGGAACCAAGCACCCCCTGCTCGTTTGCCTGCCAGGCCCCAGGAGACCCTTGCACGTTGGCTCACACGTGTGCAAACTGGAGCAGCACCAGTCCCCGGCCAGCTTGGCTACAGTGGTCCTTGCTTGCAGGGTCCCCTGGGCTGTCCCTGCCTATGGGACAGTTTTGGAGCTGGGGTGGGATCCTGCACTGCTCACCCGCACTCAGGGCAGGTGCTCACACCCACTTCTGCAAGTGCTGCTGTGATTGCAAGGTCCAGGGTGTGCAAAGACACACACAGAGTCTAAAGTGAAGTGTCTGAGTGCTGCGTGGTGGCTGCAGCCATCCTGGTGTCCCTCAGGAGGCAATGCTGCTGGTAAATCTCAGCCCCTTCTCACCTGGAGGATCGGTAGGGCAGAGCCTGGGAGGGAGAGGAGGGAAAGCACACGATGCCTGGGGTGTCCCAGGGGAGCACGGAGGGGTGAATCCTGCATTCATCCACAGTTTTACCTGTGCCTGCTCCCATTGCCCAAGAACAGTGGTGCAGGGAGGCTAACTGAGAGCCCTCCATGTTTTCTCCAAGCCCCTTCTCCAGCCAGCACCCATCCCTGTCCCCATCCCCTGCCTCACAGGCACATCACAGCTAAGCTGTGTCCTTCCCCATGCTGAGCCCTTCACCTCTCCCTCCGCCTTCTTGTCTTCCCAGGGGCGCTTTCTCCATTGTCCGGAGATGCGTGAAGGTGTTGGCAGGACAAGAATATGCAGCCAAGATCATCAACACCAAGAAGCTCTCTGCTCGAGGTAGGAGCTGGGGGTATCTTTGGGGAGGTGAGAGGTGAGCAGGATGTCTTGGTGGCTGCTCCCTGCATCTGACCCGATCACAGGGATGTACCCATAGCCCAGCTGGGGCAGGGCTCTGGGGGGCTTCTGTACCCCAACCTGCCTGGGGAGCTGTAGGACCCCGTTTTTCTCATGAGACCCCATCACCATCCTGCACACCATGTTGCAGCAAAATGATGGTTACAGCCTTGCAGCAAGTCAAACTGCTGCCAGCCTCAGGCACTGGGTAGCACAGTTATTTTTGGGAACATCACCTTCTTGGAGAGTGTCTCCACTGACCCCCCTATCCCTGCTTACTCTTGTGCCTACATTGGGAAAATGGGAAGGTCCTTCAGGTGGGGGTTTGATTTCCATTCTACCTGGCAATGGGCCCACACTCCTCACTGCCATCTAATTAATCGCTCCAGTGGAGCACACTGGCTGTTTTGCTGCTGGAAGAGGCTCTGGAGGGTCTGTCCTGGCTGCTCCTTGGGACAAGGCTGAGCAGACCCAGCAGGGAAAATCTTCAGCCAGCCCTTAGCCCGAAGCAGGAACACCTCTGCCCCCAGGCACCTGGCAGAGGAGCTGCGATGAGGAGGATGGAGAGGATGGGACTGCAGCTGCTGTGTCCCTGGCTCCAGCTCCTCCTGGCTGGGTGCATTGGGGAATGCAGGATGGGTGCCGGGAGCGAGCGCCCTGCTGGGAGGGTTTAATTAATTCCCTCCCTCAATTCCTCTCCCTGACGCCACCACTCACCTCCAAAGGCAAAACTGAAACACAGAAAATGGTGACAAACTGCTTTCTGACCTCAAATTAAACCAGTGCTTTGCAATCTCCCTCCCACAGCACTGCCAAAGTGGCACAGCACTGACCCAGAGCTCTCTTAGCTGCTCCCCTCTTTGGGGATGTGGACCATCCCCTTCCTCTGAGGCCAAAGGCTCCCAGCCTACCGGGTATTGGGCAGGGTGTGTGGTGCTGGTCTTGGCACTTGGCTCCTGCCTGGGTACTCCAGCTGGCAGTGGGGGAGGTGGGCCAGAAACACCTCCTGGTTTGCAGGGCTGCCTGGAGCAGCAGATTGAGCCACCTTCCCTCTGCTCCCCTCTGCCTCCGCTCGCCTACTCCATCAGTTTGCCCCTCACCACCCTCTTCCCTTGAAACCTCCTTATTTCTGCAGGGCTGGCACAGTGGGGTAGCACTCCCCAGGCTGAGAGCAATCCCCAAAGGGACACATTCTTACCAGGATGTGCCACTGGCTGTGTCAAGTCACAGGGCAGGAGGGCAGCTTTGTATGGAGGAGAAGGTGAGAGGAGCTGCAAAGCATCCCCAGCCATGGTCTCTTCAGACATCCTCCCATCTCCCGATATGGAGAGACACCAGAAGAGAAACTGGAGTTTTTGGAGGAGAAATGGGGTTTGGGTCCAGGCAGCAGCTGGGTTTGCGGGACAGGAGAGAGGCCATGGCCGTGGCTTGCTGCCCCCAGCAGCACTTCACTGTGTGGTGGACATGCCATGTCATGCAGGTGGAAGGATGCTCTGAACCACAGCAGACATCTCTCCCAAGCTTGGCACTGTCCCTCTGCCTGAGGGACATTCCCCTGTCCTTCTGTCCCTCTGCCCTGGTACAGCCATCCCACCCATGAGGGGAAGAACCGGGATGACCCAGGGCTGTGTCCCCAGGCACTGCAGCCTCGCAGGCACAGCAGCCATCTCTGCACAGCTTTGCCTTCTGAATGCCAGCTGGATGCTTTGGGGTTCTGTCTGCTGAGGCATTGTTGCTGGGGACTTCCCTGGCCAGGAATCCCTGGCCCTCACCCCCTAGGAATAACCACCTTTCCCAGCCCCTCCTGGTTGCCCCTGGGTCCCCATTGCTGTCCCCTTCCCCTTCAGAGAGACCTCATCGCAGCCCCAAGTTAAACACCCAGATCCATTTCCCATTTTGTCTTGTTTTTTTGCTGGTCTCCCACCCCCTCCCCATGGTGTTTGCAGTTTATTGAGCCCCAACAGCCTCATGGCGCTCTTCGTCGAGCCAGGTTTTGCCTTTGCAGGTGTTTTGGTGGTGACAGATTGTGAGGGTACAAAGAGGGGGGCAGCAGCTGGGGGGCTGCCTGGTACTGCTGCTGCCGCAGCTCAGCCAGGAGCTTGTGGGAGGGAAGGGATGGGGCAACCTCCTGCCTCCCACCAGCTCACCTCTGTGCAGCCGAAGGCTCGACTGGCAGCAGCGTGAAGGCACATGTAACAGTGCTGGGACCTGCTCCATGGGGTCACCTTCATCCCCCTTCCCTGTAATCTCTGGCCTCTTCTAAGGAAATGTAGGAGCTTTATGGAATCGCCAGCAATTCTGGGCTTCCCCATGGGCCATTTGGCCCCAGCTTCCAGCCTACAGATGGGGAAACTGAGGCAGACAGTGATGATCAGTGACTCACTGTCCAAGTCAGGCAGGAGCAGAAAAGGGGGCAGAAAGCAGCTCTCCTATCCCCCAGAAAAGTGACTGCTACACTGGTCACCTTGTCCCTCAGTCCCGTCCCTGTCCTGCACCCCTCAATGAATTTTGGTTGTGAAAAGCAACAGCCTAAACTCCAACCTCTCCCTATTGCCCAGTCCTGCGCAGGGAATATTGTCCCCACTCCATGGGGAGCTCCATGGGGAGCTGAACAAGGCCACCAAGGCTGTCCCAGCCTTTGGGTCCCACAATCCCAGCTATTGCAAAATAACCCAAACCCTGGGGTGACTTCCCTGTGCCAAGCCCTGTGGTTGCTGGATGGGAGATATCAGACCCTGGGGAAGGCTCCAAAGGCTCCAGCCCCTGCGGGGAAGGGGCTGCGCTGCCTTCACATCTCAGCGGGTGGAGACACCCAGGTTTGGTTTGATGCAGAGCGAGACTCTGGGGTGTGAACCTGCAAGGTAACAGTGACAGCACCGAGAGACGAGCAACCCTAATTATATCCTCACTTCTCCCGGCTGCTGGGTTCCTGTTAGCACAAAATGCCTCCAGACAAGGCACCTCCATGTAGGGTGGCTGGGTCAGGTAGATGGAGGCAGAAAAGTGCAGAGGCAGGGAAAAGGAAGCAAAATTATTTGAAAATCCAGTCTGGGCTCTCGCAGGGTGGAGGCTTTTTTGGCTCAGCTCAACTCGTTTTGCCCAGAGCTCCGTTGTCTCACTTCCCTGAGCCTGGCGAAAGCTGGGGTGTTTGAAGACAGGCAGCAGAGCAAAGCAAATCTTCTGAGCCAGGGTTTTGTGATGCAGGAGAGCAAAGACCCGATGTGAAACGGCTGGGGATGGTAAGGGGGAGCGGAGTGGATAGCCCCGTTTCAGCTTGACGTCTCTCACCAGTTGGCTCTGTTATTCGATTGTTCAGATTGTACCATGCGGGGCCAGAAATGTCTTTGCTGATCGCCTGAGCTTGGCTGAATAAGAGAAAATGAAGCAGGCGCTGCTGGCAGTGATAACCCAGGCAGCTCTGGGGTATTCAGGAGGCAATTGGAGGTTGTTCGGCAAAGAGAAGGGAGAGAGAGGAGTGTGAGGGATCATCCAAAGCCCAGGACTGCCCATGGTGACAGTGCCTGGGGGCTGCATCTGTGCTGGGACACTGTCCGTCAAGCCCTGATGCTGAACATGTCCCCAGACCCATTTTTCTTCAGCAAAAAATAATAATAAAACAATTTTTTTAAAAAAAGGGATGGGTTTGCTCCTTGCAAGCTGCTCCGTCCCCCCAGGTTACCCGTGCTGGCACCTCCGAGAGAGCATGGTAGAAGCTGAGAGTGGTTTATGCCCTTCCTCAGACCCTAATTTAGGGCCGTTGCCTCTTTCAGATCACCAGAAGCTGGAACGAGAAGCCCGGATCTGCCGCCTCCTGAAGCACCCCAACATCGGTAAGTGCGTGCTGCTCCCCTGCAGTGAGCCAGGCCAGGAGCTGAGCAAACGTGCCCTGAGATGGAGATGGGGCTCGGTGACAGCCTGCCCTGTTGATCCACAGAGCTGTCCCTCCTCTTCCTCATGGGGTGGCAGCATCTTCAAACAAGGTCATGGGAAGAAAGGCCTCCACCCATCCCGGGGGGATTGAAGTAGGTCCTACCTAACCCACTTGGCCATAGCTCCCTCAGGGAGAAGCAAGGCCCCAGTAGGCTGCAAGGGACTATTTTTACTCCTCTTCCCCGCCCTGCATACCCTCCCCATCCTCCTCGGGTGCTGTATTCCTCTGCATGCTCCAAAAAGCGGCTGCAGCTCCGAGCAGCAGCAGCAGCGCGGGGTGTGTAGGAGGAGCGATGGCGGGGGGGAAGCGAAGACTTTCCCACCGACCGTCCATCTGAGAGTAGCCTCCTTCGGAAAAGCTGTTTCAGGAAAACTCCCGAGCCCCTGCAAAAGACAAAAATAGGCCAGAAGGAGAGAAACAGAGAGAGGGGAGGGGAAAAAACTGCAGTAAAAAAAATATTCCAAACCCCAGCCCTGGGAGTGATGCTGATGCTGGCTGTCGGTCCCTGGGGATGGTCCGGCAGCAGCAGTGCAGTGCCCCGGGCCATGGCTCTAGGGATGAAAACCCTGTCCCTTCTGCTGCACCTTGGGATATGCTGATCTCAGTGGGATCATGCAGCTTTTGGGCTAGCATTTAGAAGCAAGACAGGAGCTCTGCAGCCCTTGCATCCTGCAGCTGGGAGCTGTGAATTTTCCCCTTTGGCTGGGCTGCTGCCTGGCCCCCTCGCTGCTCCCGGTGGCCTGGATCCATCCCTTCCCAGGAACCACTGTAGCATATCCAAGGAGCCAAACCCAGGGCCACTGGGGCCAGCCACGTGGCTCCTGCTCCATAAATATTTCAGTTCGGAAAAAGCCTGTCAGCTTCCATCTGTTTCAGGCACATGGTGGTGTGGCAGGTCTCCCCTGCATTGCTGGGGTGCCGGACTCCGCAGGATCCAGCTGTCATCCCGACCCCTTGCCTCCACTCTGGCAGGATGGGTGCCCAGCCCAGGAGCTGCCCTGCTGGGATCCCGGTGGGGAGATCAGTCTCCCCCAAGTCAGAGCAGCAGCTGGAGCCTTTCCTCTGCACCAAAGTGCACATGAGGATTGCTGAACGTGAAGGAAATGTGCTGTAAAGTGTGTGAATAGCAAGAAATGCTAAAAACGGAGGAACCCAGCCCTACGAGGGCTGCAGGATGGTAGCTGGGCTCTGCAGCTGGAGCTCTCTGGGCTCCCAGCCTGGCCCCAGATTTTCCCTACCACTGTCTTCCTCACTTCCCCCTCCATCACCCGCCCATAAGGCTGGCAGAGTCTCTGGGGACAGAAACACCTTGTCCTGTGGTTCATCCTCCCTCTGCCTTCTCCCCCTTCCCTGCACCACACTTGGCTGTGACCTGCAGAGATGGCAGGCTTTGAGCAACTCTGGGGGCTGCACAGGGCTGGAAGGGGTTAACAGCACGAGATGCTAACAAGCCCAATCTGCTGCTATTTATACCCAGGAGGCTCTTTTCCANCCCACTGCTCCTGCTGCCTGGAAACTTGGGCTTGCAGCTTCCCTTGAATGCAGCACAAGCCACCTAATTACCCACCCAGGAGCTGAAAGGAGCTGTGCCCTGCAGACCAACCCTAACGAGAGGAAGAGGAGCCACCACTGCTGGGGAATGGGGAAGGCGAGGCAGAAAATCCCACTCCATCTTTTCCCGGGAGAGGCACCTCAGCTGCTGAGAGGCTTTGCTGGGTTCTTGCTCCCTGTAGCGAGGTGGGGTCCCTCCATCTCCCCGTGGGAATGCCGAGCTGTTGCTGTGATCCTGGAGGATCCAACCTGTGCTTTCTGCTGTGCCTGCAGGACAGTCGTGCCTGGAAAGCCATGCCACAGGTGGCCAAGGGCAGGTCCAGGTCCCCAGGACCCCACAGCACATCCATGGCACCGGGTGATGTATTAGGGAAAGATGCCATTTCCCAAAGCTGCGTGTCCTTGCAGGGAAGTCTTGCTTTACCAGGGAACTCGGGCTACAACTAGACCTGGAATTTTAATTCCAGGTACCCATCGTCTTCCCTCAGCTCCCAAGCTGTGTTCTGCTTCTGCCTTGGCTCTTAGCACTGAGCTGGGGTGGTTTGGCCAGCGCAGAGCTCTGTCTGACTCTGACCAGTAACAGATACTTGCAGAATCAGGCTATATTTAGAGTGACTGTTCCTTCTTACACCTTCTTGGCTTCTTGCATCCACAGGCATTGGGACTTCCCCAAGCAGGGGATGTGTCCAGACCATCTGCTTATAGTTAGTGCTGGCCCTATCCGTGCCGAACTCACCTAATTCCCCTTGGAACACTCTGACTTCTGGGGGATCCCAGGCACAATACCCCCAGTCCCTCTTGGGTGAGATGAAACAGGAAGAAACATGTTTATTCCAGCAGAGGAAGGCAGAAAAGCTGGGATTACGTGGCAGAGAAAAACAGGGAGCAGACTTGAGTGTCAGAGCTCAGGGGCTGCCTGCGGAGGCCAGCAGTGTGGAGGGATAACCAGGGAATAAGATGAGAACCAGGGAATAAGATGAGCACATAGTGTTAGTAGCCGAGACCAAGAGGTAAGATGCCACCTGGCTCAGCAGACCTCCTCTGCTTCTTGCCCCAGCCAGGGTCAAACTCTTAGTGGCTACTGGATCTGCCCCCTGAGCTTGGAGGGAAGGGTAGGACCAGCAAAGCCGATGTTTGCTGATCTGGGAGATACGGGCAATGCAGCGCAGGGCGTTCAGGCTTGTTATCTCCCCTGGCTCTGACATCCAGTCTGGAGGATGTTTCCATATGGGGCTGAGCTGATTTTTGCTGCGGTGAAATGGGCTAGGAGCAAAAAATTCCCAGGAAATCATCCACCTGCACGTTTCCTTTTCCTCCCTGGTTTCTGAAGACCTCACAGATGTTGGAAGTTGTATCAGGCTGAAAGCATGTGAGCAGAGAGCAAGGGCTAAATATTTACAGCCTCAAAAAAATGCGAACAAAAAGTGAGGTGAGGGGGGGCAGAGGATGATGTATCTGTCTCTCTTTATACATTCTCCCTGTTCCTGTGCCTTTCCCCTCGCTGCCCATCTGCCCACGAAGCTGTGAGCAGGGATCTAAGCCTGAATACCCAACCGCAGGGTGGCAGGTCTGCACCCAGCTGTACTTGGCAGGACGTGCCCGAGGGTGCTCCTTGGCTTGATGAACAAGGTGAGGTGCCAGCCCCATGGGAGGAGAGTGCTTCCTCTGAAGTAAAGTCACCCCACGAGGATTCCTGGATATCCCTGACTCAAGACCTCCCAAGGAGAAAAGGAAGGTCATGAGCAGAAAATAAAAGAAGCCCAGTCAGTGCCAGGGCTGGCAGCCCAGAGCCCTGGATGAACTCTCTCTGTGCCCGGGCACCTCTCCTGATGGGGCAGAGGGCTGGGCTGGGGTCACTGGTGCCTGCAGCCTGCCCAGTGCCCAAGATAGCCCAGCAGCTGCCCGGGACCTCGGCCAGGCCCCAGCCCTGGGCAGTCCCTGATTTGGATGTGACCTTTGAGCCTTGCACTGCCGCCTGAGGCTGGGGCCACGGCTGGGGTCCCTCACTGAGAAGGAACCCCCCCAAACCCAGGCAGCAGCAATAGAAAGAGGAGGATGGAGGAGCAATAGGCCCGCTCTGCCCATCCCCACCTCCTGCTTGTGCCCAAAGGAGACCAAAGGCATTCCCGGGGAGTGGGGTGGGAGCCAGGCGTACCCTGTAACCCTTCTGTGTGCCCTGTAACCCTGCTGTCTCTGCCGCAGTGAGGCTCCATGACAGCATCTCCGAAGAGGGCCACCACTACCTGATATTTGACCTGTGAGTAATGGTTAAACGCATCCCTTAATCCACCGCCAGCTGCATGCTTCCACCCTGGGGCGACATGCCCTGCAGCCTCCCCCTTGAGCTTTCCCCATCTGTTGTCCTCCACCTCACCCAAGCCTTTCTTGGGCAGGGTTTGAACCAAGATGGGTCCCCTGAAGCTGGGCAGGTCCTTGCCTTGCTCCCCCCATGCATGGTGTGGTGACATTTTGGGGGGGGTTTGCCAGGGCTGAGGGTGCTGTCAATCACTGCAGCTCCCTTGCGTGCCACGCTGCAAGGACTGAGCATGACTCCCCCTGTTTTCTCGCAGGGTCACTGGCGGGGAGCTCTTTGAGGACATTGTGGCCAGGGAGTACTACAGCGAAGCAGATGCCAGGTGAGCAGGGACACACACCGGGCCATGGAGGGGACAGCAGTTGTTCCCTTCTCCCATGAGCTGCTCCCTTCAAGAGTCTGGCTTTCTGCAGCATGAGCTCCTTCCACGCCGGGAGGTGTTTTATAGCCACTCTGCAGCGTGTACTCATAAACCAGATGAGTAGTGCAAAAAAAAACCAGCCCCAAAACAAAACAAAATCCCACCAACCAAAACCCAAACCAAGCTCTTTTTTAACTCATTCGGTTCCTGTGCCAAGAAGTGCCTGTGTTACCGTAGGGCTGGTCCCCCCCCAGCTCCTTGAACCAGGCAGCTGCCAGCCATTGCTCACAGCATCCTCCTTCCCTGGGTGATGGCATAGCCCCTCTCTGACCTCCCTGCAAAGGAGCAAGGCATCAGGGCTCCCATGGACTGGAGGGCATCGGGGCTTCCCTGGCAGGGGACAGTGGGGCTCCCTGGGCTGGCAGGGAGGAAGCCCAGGACCAGGTGGGTCTCCCAGCCAGGAGTGCGATAGCACAGACACCCTGCAGTCCTCACCCTTTCCCCTCACAGCATAGTTGCAGCCATTTGCAAGCATTTCTCTGGCATTTACCACTTGAAAGCACTAAGGAGGAGCAGTCAAGGCAGGCTGGGTGGGAGGATGTGCTGGAGCTCCTCTCTCTCCCACGTTCCCGCTGGCACTTTCCAGGTACCCTGCTGCAGAGGCAGGGAGCTGGGTACCCATTCATCCCCCTCTTTGTGCCTCAGCCAAGGGACAGCATTAGCCTCATTTTATTGGGAGGACATGATTTGGCCCTCTCCAGGATCCAGATATCACTGTGCCTCTTGGCTTTGCCCCCAGGGTAAGCATAGCCCATGCAAATGTCCAAGGAGAGGGTAAGCTCTACGCTGTCTCTGTCTGCATGGAAATATCCCTTATTTCTAGGCAGAAAGCAATCTCATTTAATGGGCTGCCTGTGTACTGAAGCCACTTACAACCCATCCACTTATTAGTGTCATACAAATAAAATAAAATACATGTAAATAAAGACCTTCTGCCTTGCACACAGCTGTTTTGGAGCAGAAGTGATCATCGCCTCAGTCTTTTTCCCTTCCTTTCTCACGCATGCAGCAGAGCTGGGGTTTAATGAACTAGATATAGAGCGAACAGATGCAGCAAGAGCCACCCGCGTTAGAGCAGGCCAGGGAAATGGGGCCGAAGTGAAGGTTAGCTTTGTGTCTGAGGAGCACATCTGCTCTGCCTGGGTTTGGAGACCAAATCTGGGCTGGCATTGAGACTCCACCACTAGTCCCCAGCTCCCTGGTATTGCTTCTCTGGGGATCCCATGGACCTGGTGCTCCTGCTGGGTTTACAGAAGATCTGGTGGGCTTTTACTGGGTTACAGCTGCTCTCCAGGGGTGTGGGGCTTTCAGTGGAGGGGGATGTTGATCTCCACTGCAAGGCTGCTGGTGGGAAGCATGATGGGGAGAGGGGCAGGAAGGATAAAATGCAGCCAAGCAGAAGTGTCTAAGGAAACTCTGCTTCACTGAACACTTCTGTGAGCTTTCTCCTCTCTCCCACAGCCACTGCATCCAGCAGATCCTGGAGGCTGTCCTGCACTGTCACCAGATGGGGGTGGTTCACAGGGATCTGAAGGTAGGCACTGCAGGAAAAGGGGCTGTGGTAGGACATGGGGGACCCCATCTTTGATGCAAAAACCTGTGGAGTAGTGCCCAGGGTCTTCTAGGGCAGCTGAAACATAGCAGAGAAGAACACCATGTAGGTCTTCTGGAAATCCACAGAGCAAAGACCAGCTCTGGGGTTAAACAGCAGGAGGGAGATGGGCTATGGAGGTCCTTATAGTCCGTGCTTCTAGTAAGATCCATGGGTGTTGAACACACAGCAGGGCAAACCAGCCAGGGAGAACATCTAGAGTCCTGACCTTTCTCCANGGGGGGGGGGGGGGGGGGCTGGGGGCATTCACTCCTCTCTAACCCCTGTCTTCTTCTGCAGCCTGAGAATCTGCTGTTGGCATCCAAACTGAAAGGTGCCGCTGTCAAACTGGCTGACTTTGGCCTTGCCATTGAGGTGGAGGGGGACCAGCAAGCATGGTTTGGTGAGTAGGACATCCTTCAGCCCTTGGTGTGTTTGTCTGAGGGTGAGTCCAGAAGGGGCATACATCCCCAGGACCTGAACCCTGGTCTATGGGAGTGCCCTAGCAGCATGGTGGGAGGGATGGTGGATGAGGAGAATCTCCATGGCTCCAGCCGTGCCCCTGGAAACAGCCTGGTATTGATCCAGGGCTCAGGCAAACAGCTCCACAGGGACTTGGTGAGTCACTGAGATGTCCTGGTGAGCTGGACAAGCTGGTGGCAGGGACAGACCTGGGGAAGGAAAGCCTCATCCAAGTGGTGGAGGTGCACACCGAAGCACCTCATCTGGGGTTTGTCTGGTGTGGCCGGCTGTAGCTGTTTGCTCTGCTCTTGGGAGACACAGAGGTTTCTGGAGGGAGGGTGCTGGTCTTGCTGGCTTGACATCTTCCAGGGCTCTGGGCTGTCACGGCAGCTAGCCAGGCACCAGGCAAGCTGTGCGGGGATGGGAGCTGCTTCCTGGCAGTGAGTGATGGGCTCTGTGTCCCAGGTTTCGCTGGCACCCCGGGATACCTGTCCCCCGAGGTGCTCCGGAAGGACCCTTATGGCAAAGCCGTGGACCTGTGGGCTTGTGGTAAGTCAGACCAGGGCTTAAATGCTGGGAGCAGGGTGGGGTGGTCTGCATGGGATGAGGCGGGCTGTTGATCCAGCATGTCCCAAGTCACAGATGCTAGACATATCTCGGAGAGATCAGGGTGGAGGATCTACCCAAGAGGTGACACACTACTTCTTTGCCAGTCCAGTGGCACCCTTCTCTGAAGGATCAGCCTCCTTGTTGTGCACCCAAAGCCCCCAGGCAGGGGAGATGCCAGCTCTTTTGCCCTGAGGTGCCCCTAGAATCAGGCAATACCTCCTCACAGCTGCAGATGGAGGGGAGCCTTCTTCCACCTGCCATGGGGAACAGGCATTCCCCATCCCTGATGGGGCACTTGGCTTCAGGCTGTGCCTGGTGACTGCCAGAGCCATGTATCTCCCCAGCTGCTGAACACATCAGCATGAAGCTGGACCCATCAAGGAGCCTTTTGCTTTTTTAATCAGGTAGTAAATCCTCCTGTTTCCCTAATTTATCAGTTTCTTTGCTTGAGTTAAGCCAGTCCCCAGGCTGGGTCTGTTCATACCTCCAGCAATGAACTCTCTCCCACTGATCCCGTGTCTCCTCTCCTGGGCAGGTGTCATCCTCTACATCCTTCTGGTTGGGTACCCGCCCTTTTGGGATGAAGACCAGCACCGACTCTACCAGCAGATCAAGGCTGGGGCTTATGATGTGAGTGGGTTTTTCTTGCTCCCTTTCACTCTTTCCTGTCTCTCCTGCTGTCCCATGTTGCTGTCTCCTGCTCCAGAAGACCAGCCAGGACAAATTCAGACAGATGGGAGCAAGTTTCTTTACTCTGCTCTGGTCACAGAGGGCTGGCCAAGCTGCCTTACCCAGGTGCACACACTAGCATGTTTCAGGACCACTATGCAGGACAAATAGGTCTTGTCCCAGGTGTTCCACCTTTCTCCTCCTCCTCAGTTCTCCAGTTTTCTATCTGGCAGCTCTTTCCAGTTGCTACTCTCTCTCCAACCTGTCCCACAGGCAGGAGAAAAGGGTTGCAGGAAAACCAACCCAAGTACAAAAGGACTTCTGCTCCTTCCATTGCTCCCTACTATCTCTCACTCCGGTCCCTTTGCTTTGGCAGTTCCCCTCCCCTGAGTGGGACACAGTCACTCCTGAAGCAAAAGATCTCATCAACAAGATGTTGACCATAAACCCGTCCAAGCGCATCACAGCAGCAGAGGCCCTGAAGCACCCCTGGATATCGGTGAGTTTGGTGGCACTCACTGCTTGGGGATGAAGGTCTAGAGATGTGGGGTTTCGCAGGGAGGGGAACATCTCACTGGGGAGCACATGTTATCAAACATGCTGTCCAGCTCTTTTCTCCATCCTGGGAAGATGGTTTCTTGGCATGAGTTCCTCCCAGTGTTCTCAGAGCAGCCTTTTCCCCAAGGCTTTACAACAGAGTAAAGCCTGGAGTGTGAATGCAAACAGTGTGTCCCAAGGGAGCTAGCGATGGGAGGGACACGCGTGTTCCCAGCCCTGGTGGGGGCAGGCTGCTTTCCTGGTGTCATGCTGTGCTGGGGGAGCCTTTCCTCTGGGAGGGTGGGAGCAGACTCGTGTTTATCCATCCATACCTCCCAGCAGCATTCCCCCCTTGCCCGTCGCTGCTCCAGCTGACAGTTCTCACTCTGAATCAGCTCCTAAAGACAGGAGGAGTCCATGGGCTTAACCCTGGGACCCCACATCACATGTCAACCCTGAGCACGCTGCTAAATGTGGCCAGTCAGTTGAGGGGTTAACTCAGGGGGGCAGCCAGCTCTCCCGGCTTCCCCCCTACACCACCAGAACAGATCTTGCTGACTCCAGAGCTTTGATCTCCTGCTCCCTATTAAAGTTTTATCTACTGCTGCAGGCAGCTCTGGCCTGTGCCTCTGCCGCAGGAGATCACACACGTGTGTGTGCGTGTGAGAGTGGGGTTGGGGGAGCCCCTTCTCTCCCAGTGCCTTCTCTGAGCCGGGTCTCTCTCCTCCCAGCACCGTGCCACCGTGGCATCATGCATGCACAGACAGGAGACGGTGGATTGCCTGAAGAAGTTCAATGCCCGGAGGAAGCTGAAGGTAACTCTCCCGGTCTCCAAGCTGTCTGCAAAATGCATGAGCAGGTCATTGGTGGGTTTGTTCCCCCAGTGGGAAAGGACAGGGTGGTGTCTCTGGGTCAGTGGTACGGGGGTGACAGGGTGATGGACATTTGGGGAACCCCGTTGTGAAGAAAGGACAAAAGACTGAGTCGGGGGGTGGCTGCATCTGGCTGGGTTTTCCAAGCGTTTAGAGGAAAGCTGTGGTGGAGGGAAACACTGAGCCACAGGGCTGCCCTGGACACCGGGATGAGGACTTTCCCACTGGAGTCAGTGTCAGGAAAGCTTCTCTTTGGGGAAGGACATGGGTCTGAGAGGCAGTGAGACCCCTTTGCCTGATGACCAAAACACTTCACAGCTGAGGAACAAAGTCATCCATAGACTGGCAAAAAGCTCTGGCTCACTCACACAGGCTTTCCCTTCTTCAATGCTGCCGTGTGTGCTGCAGCCTGAACCCTCTCTGAAGCCACCATCTCCCCAGGCTTCACCGTCAAGCTGGAGCACCTCCTTGAAGCACCCATCTCCTGGGTGCTGCTCAGCCCCAGCACGGCACTGGGAATGGGCTCTGGAAATTGCAATGTCTCCTCCAGAGCCAGAGACACAGAGTAGGACGGTGCTGTCTGTGCCGCTGTCGGAGCCATTAGCGCTCCAGGCCTGAACACGATGTGGCACAGAGCAGGACAGCTGCAGGCTGCTAACAAGATTATCAAGAAAAGAAACTGGCTATAACCTATTATTACTTTTCAGCTAGACAAGTAATCAAATTAGTTCAGGCATACACTTCAACATGATAATCCATTACTGTAAGCAATTAGTCCAAAGTAATCTCGTTATACGCTGAGCAACTAGTTAGTAGAGTCAGCTGGAAAAGGGGAAGCGTTTTTATGAATGTTATTTTGCGATGGTGATCTTTGCATGGCTCCCCACGAAGAATCCCTGTCTTGCTGCTCTTAGCTGGCAGGGCTTTAATTGCAATTAAATGCGGTTCCGCTCCTGGTGGCTCCCCTTGCTGCCAGCTGCTGGTCGCGGTCAGTGGAGTCATGCTACATCTAGGACAGGGTAGGGTGAGACCGAAATGTGCCCCGGGGATATTTAATATCCCTTTAATCTTGGAGGAAAGGCAGTTTCAGAGAATGCAACCCAATGCCCTGGCGCTGGGGATGCAGAGTTGGGTACCGAGGGCTGCTTTTGATGGCAGGAGGAGAATATCACCCGTGGGCCAGTTTCCTTCCAACGAGGTGGCCAGGGGACAGGTGATGAGCAGGGATTTCCTCCCACAGGGCTGGGTGGAGTGGTGGGGGGCCAGGGCCCAGCACACCCTTTCCTTCTGCCTTCTGTGTCTTTCAGGGAGCCATCCTCACCACCATGCTGGCCACCAGGAACTTCTCTGGTAGGTGCTGTCTCTGGGGCTCATCTCCTTGTCTTACAGTGCTCAGGGCAAACTCAAAGGGTCCCTGGGGAGCTGGGTTTGCTTTAGGTGTCACAGGGGAGTTGAGGTTGCAGTCCGGTGCCTCTGGGGATGCTTAGCATTGGGTGGTGGTCCAGGCCAGGTCACCTGGCACCTCCAGGCTGGCTGCTGGCTTGGGATGTGATAGAAAAGGTGCCTGGCTGAGGCACAGCAGTCCACAGAGGTTTAAGTTTTGGGAGTTTGTATGCGCCCACCCATCTGGCTTGTGCTGAGGTGGGGATGCAGGAGCTGGGGGCAGCCAGGGCTCGAGGCAGCTGGTTTTGTGTCCTCCTGGAGATGTTTGTGGCTCAGGGAGAGCATCCTCTGCACCAGGAAAGTGTTAGAGTAGTCCCCAGCTGCCACTGCAGCCAGATGTCAGCAGGGTCCCTTGAGTGCCTTCCCAGGCAAGAGGATGCTGATCCTGCAACCCACCCCTCCCCCACCCCCCCTCCTCCTGCATCCTTAGATCCTGAGGGCTGCATGGAGACACAGGAGTAGGGACAGAACGTGGCAGCCCAGCCTGTGCACTGGGAGAGGTTTCTGTGAAGCCACAAGCCCTTGCAGGGTGCTGTCCCTTCTGGGGACACCCTTGGAGCAAGCCATGAAGTTGGAAATTCAGAGGCAGGAATCAGTGGGTCCCAGGTGACTGGGTGACTGCAGAGCTCATCCACTCGCTGTCACCTCCAGCCCTCCCCAGTGTTGGGGATCACCCCAGCAGAGGTGGGACAAGCCAGCCAAGCCTGGCATGGCAGCTGAGAGGGCTGGTGGCAGCTGTTTGGCGTTAGATGGGTGTTTTGGGGTGCTTGGCTGAGGTGTAGCAGGTGGGCAGGGGGAAGATGGGGGCTGGTCAGGTGCTGGCAGAGGGTTGGTTTCTGCATTTGTCATGGGGGATCGTGCTGACACATTTAGCACTGGTGGGCAGCATGTGGTGGGGCTGGAGGAGTCCCAACAGCTGGGGGGATCCGGTGTCTGAGCCCCGGCGGACACGCAGCATCAAAGGGCAGGAAATTCAGAAGCATCTCTCCTGGCACTGCCTGTCCCACGCACAGCCCAGAGGCTCCCTGGTCCCCCCTTCCCAAGATCACAGCGGTGGGGTCCCACGTGGGGCTGATCCCCGTTGATCCCACCCTGCTCTAGGCGTGTGGGGGGAACGGGGGGAGTTGTACAGCCCAGGGTAGGTGGGGGGGACCGGGGCCACGCCAGGAGCGGTCGGTGGGCACCGGGGAAGGCGTCTGCTTTTCATCATTGTCAAAATGTGGGCTGCAGCTGTCGGGCCGTCGGGCCGGCAGCACATGATCCCGGCAGCGTGGGGCTAAAATTAGAGGGCGGCAGGCGGGCAGCCCATTCCACCGCGCTGCACCGGGCTCGGTCACCAGCACCCCCCTGGCTGGAGCCCGCCTGCCGCCGGACGGCCCCTTCGAGCCACCCCAAGGACTCGGCGTGACGTTAGGAGACGGGTCATGCCCCTGGCCGAGAGCCACCAGGGCAGGACAGGACGGTGCCGGCGAGGTGGCCTCTGAGCTCCTGGGGTTTGCTGGAGAAAGAACGAAACACCTTGGCCGGTCCTGCGGGGTCCTGCCCCTCTGCCACCTAGAACCATGCTGCTGATCCTTGGTCTCCTGGTCTTGGTGCCCTGTCTGGCTCTCCTAACCTCCTTCCTCCTTTCTCCAGGAGGCAAAAGCGGTGGCAACAAGAAGAATGACGGCGTGAAGGTAAGCCCCCTCCCCACCACCCTCTCCTGCCTGCCCCTCCGCTGCTGAGGCGGAGGTGGAGGTCTCTGTCCCCTGTGCTGGCGGAGGGGGTCTCTGTCCCCTGTGCTGGTGGTCCCTGTGACACCCTGCGCTTTAAAGGGCATCTGTTGGCCCACCTGTCCTGGTGTGTCCCTGTGCCACCAGCTCCTGCCAGCACAGACAGTGCAGAGGAGGCTTTGCAGAGTGGAGCAAGGGGAGCAGGATTGTGCTGGAGGGGTGTCCAGGGGGGACTTTGCTGCTTGTAAAATGCGCTTTTCCCCTTGCCATTCCTAGGGAGGGGGAGAGGCTGGATCAGGAGAGGGGACAGGGGACATGGGGAGGCAGCTTTCAAGCCTGGAGCCATGGCTTCAGCCTGGCAACAACCATCCAGCGAGATGGGTGGCTGCATTTCCTGCTTGACCCAGCATGGGGCTGGTGGGGCTGAGCTCACCCCGCCGCTCCTGTCCCATCCTGCCCCCAAGGGCTTGTGTGGCACTGACGGCCCCTTGTGCCCAGTGCAGACGTAGCAAACGAAACTTATGCTTGGCAGAGCAGATGGCTTGGTGATGCTCTAAAAACAAGCCAGTGTTTGGTGGACCTCGTTTCTCAGGCTGCAGAGCCCTCAGGTTTGTCTGCCCCTCTAAGGTGGAGCCACAGCTCTTCTGCAGGACAAGGTTGCTCCTGGAAGCAGCAAAATCCTGGTGCTAAGCAGCTTCTTCTGATGTGGTGGTTAGTGAGCTCTGTCAAAGTCCTCCTGCAGGAGGGAATGGCTCATGTGGGGGTCTTTTCTCTACTTACCTTTTCCCTTCATGAATACTCAGCAGGGGAGACCTGGCATAGTCGCATCCTCCAACATAGGGCAGAGGTGCAAGATGTCAGGCAGAGATTTTGGAGTTTGGCTGCAGCACAGCTGCACTCCTTCCTCTGGCCCTTTCATAAGGACCCAGCTGTTGGGGTCACAGGGTTTTGGAGGAGCAAGGACCTCTGTTGCCTTCTTCCTTCCTCGGTTCAAATGGTCAGTGGAGCCAGAGGTCTACGGATGGCTTGTCTTTCTCCCACTCCTTCCAGACCCAGTGACTGGGATAGGACAAGCCTGCAAGGCTTGAGGCAATGCACAACCTTCCAAACCTGGGCTCAGCTCCACAGCAGACCATTCTGGCAATGCAACATAATTCTGCAACATGAAGCTGACGGCCTGCATTGCTATGAGAGGACATTGCTTTGGGCCATGGTGTCAGGATATCACATAGCTTCCAGGACAGGATTGCTAGTTTTGGACAACAGTGCTGGCACAGAGGAGACAGATCCCATGGGAGTCACAGCAACCCATCTGCCAGCCACTGCTGGACTGTCGTCTGCTGCTCTGAGGTCCTGGCTGCTTCTGGGAGTCACCCAAGAAGTGGCACCACAGGTAGAGCTGACTTGGTGCAAGTTGCTGGACCACAGGTGAGAGCAATCAAGAGATGTTTTTCATCTGTAAAAGGAGAAGCTGGTAGATGGAGAGGCTTCATTGGGCATGGCCCTGAATCTAGTTTTCCAGCAGAAAAGGCCAACCTTGAATTTCATCTCTAGCATTTCTGGGATGGTGTGGCAGTAGAAGACCATTTGCCAGCCCAACTTGCTAATGATGCTCCCTCTTGGACTTCAAGGTAGCTTTGAGAGTAGACCTTATCCTGGGAAAAGGGGCACTTGTTGTCGTAGCAAAATAGCTAGTTTGGGTAAACAGCCTTTTGGCCCATCACTGAAATTCACCGAGGAGCATCTGGTTTCAGAGTGGAATCAGAGAGGCTGGTTTGTTGTATCCCCAGTCCTCAGTCCCTTTCTGGTGAGTGGGGAGCAGCGAGTGAGTCTTCATCCCAAGTGCAGCCTACTGGCCAACGCTCAGCTCGAGAGGGTGTTCAAGCTCTGGAGAATGAGTTTGGGTTTTTATTGCCCTCTTTTCAACAAATGGAGGTGAGACAGCCCTGCTAGATGGCCAGGAAGGCAGAGGAGGAGAAAAAGTAGAGGAGAATGAGTTCCCAATGGTTTGCTTGTGTTGGCCACCTTCAGTACTACCATTCCCACCTCTCATTCCCATGCTCACACTGGGGGGACGGACTTGCAGTGTAACTCACCCACAGGGGGCACAGGGAGGCTGAGTGCTCCGGTTGAAGCTTTAATGGCCCACTGTGGGTGGCTGGCAGATGCCAGGGTGTTGCTGGGCGGTGTTCATTTCTCTCCATCTTGCTGGAGCGGCAAAGCAGGACCCTGGAAACCTGCCTTGGGTGGGTGGGAAGGTGGGTAGGTGGGAAGGGAATGGTCCTGCCTGCTCAGAGCAGGGCTGTAAGTCAGGCCACATGGTGTGTTTCATTGTTGGAAGAGCTGGGTCCCCATTTGGAGAAACCTGCTGGACTGACCATCCCCATGACAGCAGGCAGGTTCCAGGCAGCCACCCCTGCTGTTCCTGCCCAAAGCTATGCAGGTGGGCAGCAGGTAGCTGGTGCTGCCCTCAAGCTTGCCCACACAGCCCTCCACCACCAGGATGGTGCTAAGCTCAGGCTCAGAGGGCTCAAAACTCACCCTCTTGAGGAGGTTCCTCCCCTACTACAAGCATTCACGGGACCAGAAATCCTCCTCAAGCCCTGCTCTGGGTTCTGTGGGAGGTCTTCTGGTCCCATCAGCTATAATACCTTCACTGCCCTGTGTAGTGTCACATCTTGTCACATCGTTAACTAATGAAGTCACTGCCCCGTGTCACATCCTGTCCCGTCCTAAATTAATGAGCTCACTGACCCGTGTTGCATCCTGTTACTGTATGTCCAGACTCGATGCGGTCACTGCTTTGTGTTGCATTCTGTGGCGTCTGAAATTTCTGCAGTTTACTGCCCCGTCTCACGTCCTTGGGTAGCAGAAGCTGTCAGCTCTTCCTGCAGACAGCCCAGCTCCGTGAGGTTCCCATTTCCCATGAGGTTCCTTCTGAAATACCACAGCTCACTCTGCCCTTTAGGACATCTGTTGTTTCGGGGAAGGAGGGGCGAGGATTGTAGGACCCAGAGAGGGAGGGGAGAGCTGCACCGGTGGAGGGAGAAACTCAGTGACGGTGCTGGTGGGAGCCACGTAGGATGTGAAAGGAGCAATGGGGGGGTTGGAGGGATGAGGCGGGATGGGTAGCAGCAGTTTTCACACAGCAGCCCACCCACGCACCCTAATGGGTCACTCCATGGACTTTGCCAAGAGATTTGCTGCATGGGGTGTGTGGCTTTTCCCTCCGCAGGGCAGGCAGAGATGGTGCCTCTTTAAATACGCTGGTCAAAGGCTTGTTATTTGGCACTGCAGCTTCTGATTCCTGCACACTGGTGTTTCCCAGCGCCTGCTGTGAGTCACACCCTGGGAGCTGGAGGTGGAGAAAGGGTGTGAGGCCAATGTGCACGTCCTTCTGCCTCCTGGCTTGGTTAAAGATGGAGATGGGGAGTAGAGCACAGCAAGGAAGGAGAGTCCAAAAGTAGTTTGGGACTGCAAACAGAACCATGGCTATGGGGTCATCCAACCCAAAAGCCTTAAACCCTAGTGGTAGTGGTCAAGGATGGAGATAAATATGAGCATGCGTAAAGTCATCTCTTTGGAGGAGACTTGCCCCGATTTAAAGCACTGGAGCTGCGCTGAGGACAGCTTCCCACACGCTGTGTCTGCCTTGTGGGGTCAAGTAGCAATAGCCATGCTGGCTTTACACCAGCCAGCTTAGCACTGGTCTAAGTCCAAAGCTAACTGGGTGTCTTCACACTAGTCAGCAGCATGAGCAGATGCACCCAGAACAGCTCCAAGAGCCTGTAAACGTCAGTATGGAATTCACACAGGGATCAGGGCTCTACAGGTGGTGGAGCTGCCTTAGCTGTTCAGCGTCCGACTCCTGTTCCTGTGAGCTTGCTGGCCTGGTCACAAAGCCACCAGGGTGGTCATTGCCTCCTAGGGGATTCCCTTTAGGATTAGCCAGGTCCTTGGGATGAGCAACATTGGAGATTGTGGCAGGTCAGGAGAGAAAGGTGCCAGCAGGAAGGTGGGGAGGGAGCTGGCATGGCACCACCAGCACCACAGCCAGTGACATCACGTTGCCCCCCGCCCCTGCCTTTTGTTTGCCCCTCCACAAGGACCACAAAGGGTGGCTCAGGAGCTGCTGCCTCTCACGTGCCGCTCTCTGCCTTTCTCACTCTGTGTCTCTTCCTGTTCCATCTCTTCTCCTTGTTTTTCCAGAAAAGAAAGTCCAGTTCCAGCGTTCAGTTAATGGTGAGTGTCCTTCGTCTTCCTCAATGCCGATATTGCTGGGCCTCTCTACATGTTCCAGCTTCCCCCTTTTTTGGAAGTTACCTCGGGGTAGGGAAGAAGGGACACTGGGGTTGGAGGGAACATCCTCAAAGCCGTATCACCCACAAACCCCATTAACAGGGTTGGTGCAGGCACTTGCTGGCCACCAGCTGGTGGGAAGCCAGCCCTGGTTCTTGCTGATGGGTTCTCATGCCGTTTCTCCCAGTTCTCCTGACTCAGGTCTGCAGGCTGCATCGGTCCAAGGAGCCTTGGAGAAACACCTTCCATGCCTCTGCGGGGACTGTATGGTCATGGGACACCTTGCCAACCTACATCGGGGTATTATGGGTAATACATAAGCAAGGCTCTGCTGGGAAGAGCTAGCAGAGCCATTGCTCTAGCTCCGCTAGCAGAGTCGCCTTGATGGGGCTCCTGGAGAGAGACGGGGGGTCAGTACCCCCCTTCCCCTTCCCAAATCTGTGTAGTGCTCAGCTGTTTCTTGAAAGAGCTGTGTCTCAGCCTTCGGTCCATGTGGGTCTTGGAAGCACTCTGTTTTATTGTACATTTCTCTCCCTACTCTGCGGTCAGTGTGGTCTCTCTCACTCCTGCACAGTCCCCTCTTTCTCATCCCAGCTCTTCCTCGCTGTTAATTTGTACATCTCTCTCTTTATCGTACAGTCAACATGGTGTCTTCCACCCCTGCACAGCCCCTCTCCCTGCCCCTCTGGCAACGCTCCTAGGAACCCACCAAACCCCCCATCCCCTGGACCTGCCCCCATCTCTGTCCCCACAGGCGTCGGTAGGAAAGGCAGCGCCGTTCCTATGAGACCCTCCACAGCTCAGCTCTTGTGCCCTTGGCTACAAGGAGTGGAGGTCAGGGAGGGCTCTGCCAGTGCTGCCCTAGAGCTGTGGTTGAGGACGGGTTGGACCTGCTGGCGTTTTCCTTGGTTTTCTGCCCGTTGGCACAGTCGAGCGCTGTGGGGTCGGACTCGGGGGGCTGTCGAACACATGAGCTCCGTCTGGCGCTGAGGGGAAGACCCCTCTCACCACCCCATCTCTCCTTTCTGTTCTTTGCTCAGGAATCATCGGAGAGCACCAACACCACCATCGAGGATGAAGACACCAAAGGTACCGGTGGGGGCACCCGGGAGGTGGGCAGGCTGTTTCGAAGGAGTGCCCTGGGGACATTAGTCTGGCCACTCCTAATGAGATATTGGCTACACTGAAACCCACCATCATTGAGCTCCCTCGGGACCCTTCAGAAGTTGCTTTAGCTCTTAGGTGGTTTCACTGCTGGGTTGTTGCAACGAGCAGCTGGGGCACTGCTGGTGGGGAGGGGGGGCCCCAAAAGCATGGGTGTTTCCTGAAAACAGGAGTGGAAATGCCAGAAATCTACAGGGATAGCAGCCTGGCTGCCCCCTCCTTCAAAATAAATGGCCCTTTGGGAAAAGCCTCCAGGGGAAATCCCTGCCTCCCTCTCTCCCTCCCTCCCTCCCGCCTGCCAGAGACAGCTTTCTAAGAATAACCCAGGGAATAATTTATCAGTGCTAATTTGTAAAGTCTCTCAACAAAGCCATCTCAGCACAAAACAAGATGGACTTTGGCCTGACGTGAGAGTTAATGGGACATTGGGCCTCCCAGGGAAGGGCTCCCCAGGAGAGGATGTGGTGGCAGGTGGTGCTTGGGAAGTGACAGTGATCCCTCTCCTCCTTTCTGACCGACTATCAGAAACGAGCTCCCTCTCCTTTCATTAGCCACAATACAAAAACAAAACAAAACAATTAAATCAAGCTTGACACTGATTTGTATTTGAAGATAGTCTCATAGTAAGCCCAGGGCTACCTCCAACAGCTCCTCCTGCATCCTGGGGAGCCAAATCCACTCTGGAGGCTCAGTTCCTTCCCAGATGAGCCAGCAGCACCTGGGGGCCCTGGCAGCAGCCGCGTGGTGCCATGCCATTTGCAGGGTCCCTCCTTGTGTCTGCTGAGGTGGATGGTCACATCACCCACCTATCCTCCCCCCAGTATGAGACCCTCTCCTCTCATCTCAGAGGGAGATGAGACTGTCCTTGGTCCCACTAGCCCTAGCTGGACTCTGCTCTGTGTTCACAGGAAAGAAGGTCCCAGCTTGGCAAGATCAGCGTCTGCCAAGAGTTTGGGTGGAGGGCAGCTCACTACTCAATGATTAACACTTTCACTCTTTAGAAAAATACAGGATTTTTCAGTTTTGCTCTGATTTTGGAGATCTTTCCTCTCTGGAGGTGAAGAGCCCTTCCCCACATCTCTCTCCCGATCTCATTCCTTTTTCCCTGGAGAGTTCCCAGTGGCCCCAATGTCCCAGCATCTGTTTTAAATGAGAAAAAGGTACCTTAGTGATACTGCAACACCAGCACTTTTGGTTTGTTTCCTCTTTTTATTTTCTTTTCCCCTTTTAACCAACAGTACGGAAGCAAGAAATCATTAAAGTCACAGAGCAGCTGATCGAAGCAATAAGCAACGGCGACTTTGAGTCCTACACGTGAGTGTGCCCAGTGCGGGGTTTTGGCCAGGGTTGGGGCTCAGCCTCTCAATGTGACAACACAGCTCAAGAGGTTTTACTGCTGCCCAGGGCAGGGTGACCAGATTGACATGGTGATGGGGCATGAAGACCATCCAAGAGAATCAGGGGACATCAGTTTCCAAAGCTGGTGCTTCTCTCACGCTAAGCTGACCACGTCTCTCTGGTCTCATTAGCACGGATGAGCCCATTGTCTGGTTTGCAGAAAGATAAATAACTGTAAACCTGATTTATGGTGGAAGAAGGAACATTGCATCCATGGTATCCATTATATCCAGATTGCCGCAGGCTGCTTGGAAGCGTAACTGCTTTCTACTCGCTGAGCTGATGCTCCTCAGAGTATGCTTCTTCTGTGTCCAAGGCCTATTTAATTAGCGATGTCTGAGCGAGTGCAGGTCTTCATCCCTGCCTCAGAGAATTGCAGCAGGGATATTTTTGAGACAGAGCAGAGAAGATGCGTTTTTCCCTGCTGTTTTTCTTTCTTAAGAAGATGACAGCAGTATTTCGGGAGGTTTAATTGGAGATAGTGACTGATGGGGAATTCGCCCTGCCTCGCTGGGGTCCTGGCTGCCGTCAGTGGGCTGGAGGCAAGGTGGGGTGGGCTTCATGCAGAGTGTAGGGATGAGGACAGACTTCGTCTTGAATTGCTCACTGGTGCAGAGGCTCCTTGGTCTCAGGCCAAGGAGGTGTCATCCCCACCATGAGCCGTTTGGGTTTTGCAGGCTCTCACGCCAGAAGCACTGAGATAACCTCTCCCTTTTATCTCTGCTTCCTCCCTCCCCAGGAAGATGTGCGACCCTGGGATGACTGCCTTCGAGCCTGAGGCTCTGGGCAACCTCGTGGAAGGCCTGGATTTCCACCGATTCTACTTTGAAAACCGTAAGCAGTCCCCTTGCTTCCCAAGAGACCCTTCCCACCTCCCTTGGGGCTCATCTGTGTCTTTACCTCCATCAACTTGCTGGAGAGAGGAGGGTAAAGGTGGCTTTGGGAGCATCTCTGGCTGATCTGGAAGATCTCGGCAGGAGGTGAATCGAGCTTGTTAGGTCACCTGGGGCCAGGCTGTATATAGAGAAG
Source organism: Nycticryphes semicollaris (assembly GCA_013400055.1). NCBI lineage: Eukaryota > Metazoa > Chordata > Aves > Charadriiformes > Rostratulidae > Nycticryphes > Nycticryphes semicollaris. The sequence continues at coordinate 297,572 of VXBJ01001451.1, read as the reverse complement.
TTGTTTGGTTAACTGACTTCTAGGTGGACCCATCCTGAACCCACCTGTGCAGCATTTGCTCTGCCCCTCCAAGCAGAGAACTTAACCCAAGCATTTCCCATTCCCACATTACTGCTTCCCTGAGCAAGAACCACCCAAACTTCTTCCACTGCCTAAAGCCACTTGTACTTGTCCCCTCTTCAGTGTGGTCCCGGAACAGCAAGCCTGTGCACACGACGATCCTTAACCCCCACATTCACCTGATGGGTGATGAGTCTGCCTGCATTGCCTACATCCGCATCACACAGTATGTGGATGCGGGAGGGATCCCCCGCACCGCCCAGTCCGAGGAGACCCGCATCTGGCACCGCCGGGATGGCAAATGGCAAATTGTCCACTTCCACAGATCCGGGGCGCCCTCTGTGCTACCGCAGTAAGCCCTGTGAGGATCCAGGGATGGGGCAAAGGGGGGGCATGGAAGGGATGGTGTGGGCTCCTTGTGACCTTGAGGCTGCGAAGCGGGTGGGATCCTGCCTCAAGCGGTGGGGAGGAGGTGGCCGATCACTATGAGATGGCAATGGGGAGAGGGATGATTTGCCAAAGGGATGGTCAAAGCAAGATCTCTCTCTGCCCGGTTTGCTTTTTGCAGTTGAAGCGCGATCCTGCCTGTGTGGGGTTTGTCACTGACTGACTACCAAGGGGAGACCTTCTCCAACATCTTCACCTACGGGACTTTGGCTGTTGGCTCTGCTGCTTGGTTCCTGCTGGAATAACCCCTCGCTTCTCACCGCACACATGCAACGGTCCCACCGGCACCACGCAACCATACCATTGAATCCCTCCCACCTTGCCAGGGCTGTGGCACTGGACCCCCTTCCTCTGCATGAACCAGGAAAAGAGAAACCATGAACCTAAACCCGAGCATCTGGCTGGTGAGATGACACGTGCCGGGGTAAAGGCCTCCCTCCTCAGCTGCATGGCGTTGGTGGGACCCCCCACGACCCAGCACATCTCCTGAACTGGGCTCGGACTCGTCATTCGCCTCCATCCCCACCTCTGCTTGGAGTCCCCTGAGGAAGAGGAGGACAGGGGGGCAGTTTTGAGCTGCTCTGTGCCGCACCCTCTCTGCGCACTGGTGGATTATGCTTTGCTGCTGTCGACATCCCCATCTGCCACCATGGCTCCAGCCTGCTCCCAACCTGAGCTCCCGCTTCCTGGCAGCCTCAGCCGGGAAACCGTGGTTCAAACCCTTTGCAAAGTCCATATTCCACACAAGGAGGGTGTTGTTTGGATGGGTGAGTAAAAGCTATCCGTTTATTTTCCCTTCCCAGGAGAGTGATCAGGTTTTGCACCCTGGCCCTGGGCAGCTGCTGTGCCGAGAGGGATGCTCTCCCTCCTTCCTCCCTTCTCCCCTCGGAGCAGGGACCGGCGAAGGCAGGAGAAGAGAGGAGGAGAAAGACAACTGCTTCCCAGCACGGCGTTGGCACAGCCAAGAGCTGGGGCTCTCCCAGCCATGCCGTGGTGGTAGCATCGCTCTCGCCTCCTCCTCCTCACCCACTGCCCAGCCTGGATCCTGTACCCCCAGCCCTGACGAGCATCCCCCAACCCGCCCCTCGCATGCAGCACCCGGCGCTCCCCTGGGCTGGGATGGGGGCAGCTGAGCCGGCCGCTGATTTCAGGGCACAAACCTCCATCGCTCACTCGACTCCTTCCAGCGACGACAAGGAATGCAAGCTTTACAAAGCAGCAAAACACTGCAGAATCTGATCGTGCTTCGAAGAAAACAAACAAGCCTTTAGCTGTCTTCTACTTTGAGCGCATGCCTTTTTATAGGGAAAAAGAAAACAACCTACTGTGTATTTCGTAACTTGATTTTGAGTATTTGCTGAAATGGATCTTTATGTAATTAACTAGAAACATTCAACTGTTTAGGGTGGGAGGGTGGGGGGATTTTCAGGGGTTGCTGTTTTTCGTCGCGTTTACATTTGGAGAGGGGTTGCGCCGCCACGAAGCTCCTACCGGGGTTCCCGCGGCTGCCAGCCCCCACCCCATGCCATGGTGGCTTGTCCCATCCTGTCCCGCAGCACTGGGCGGGTGATGACACCCCCTTCTGGGGACACCCCCCCCACCTTCCAGGGGCACCTTCCCACACCCCACGGGTCTTCCTGCAGGGCAAACCCTGGGGGTGGCTCTTGGGGAGCCACCAGTACACGGCTTTCAGGACAGAAGACATGGCCGGGAAGGGGAATTTTGGTCTCACCTCTTTGTCGTCAGGTAGAGGCCAGAAGGTGGGTATTTTTTCCAGCAATTCTTCCATTTCTTGTTCTCTTTTTTCCCAACTGGAACCTCTTTGCTCGTTGATGTGAGACTCCTGCAGTGCTGCTGCCCCGGGGGGACTTTCTAGCTGCACTCTCTTCATCTGCATGGCGTTTAACTTTCTAGACGGTGCGTGTGTTGAAAAACAAAGAAATTGACAAAAACCCGCTTGTTTTGGACATAAAAAAAAAAAAAAAAAGAAAAAAAAAAAAAAAAAGGAAATGTTTTCTCCGTGTAAATTATGAGCGTGTATTTTGCCTTTTCTGTGGTTTTGAATGCTTTGCTCTCTGTGGAGGCAGGGATGGCTGCTCCGTGAAATGCAGCCACATCTTTGTAGACTGCAAAAATATTTTCCCACCGCATGGAAGGGTAGAAATCCAAACTGCTGGGGCATGAGCAGGCCCCGAGAGGTGTTTTGGTGTGCCCCGCTGTGCCGGCAGTGCAACGGTTGCTTGCCGGTGATGTGTGTAGGAAATGCCTTTTTGGGGGCAAATCACACAGGTTCTCCGCGGGTGTAAATGTGCCCTCTTGGTGGACCTGTGTTGTTTGACCGTGGAGCTGCGATGGCTTGCAAGAAATGGCCCCAAAGCAGGGAAATCCATGTCAGGGACAGGATTGATTAGCTTTCAAAGTAGAGTTTGGGTGTTTTTACAGATCTGTTTTTTCTTCCTGTAGTCACGTAGTGCTGAAGTTGTTTTTTTTTCATTTTTAAAGGAAGGACTCAGCTCTTCCACAGTTCTCTCTCTCCCACTCCAGAGCTGGCTGTGAAGCCAGTCATGGTGAGTGTCTCATCCACCTCCTGATGCCCAGGCTCTCAGGTGTGATTCTGGGGATTGGTATGAGATGGATGAAGAAAGATGGAGCCCCCAATAGCTGTGGACCTTGGGTGGGCCGTGAGGGTGAAGCTGCATCAGCAGCTGCTTCTGGAGAAAAGTCTGGACAGGGAATGTGGTGGGGTTTGCCAGGGATGACGGGTGAGATGCTGGGGTAGGTACAATCTCTTTTCACTGAGAGCCCAGTTTGGGCAGTCGCTGCTAGGGAGGGACACCTTGGTTTCCAGGGAGGCTTTGAGCTGTCTTCTTGGAAGTGGTTTCTCCTCTTTGAGGCTTCCCTACTGTCATCTCTCCAGGGACAGGTTCCTCTGGAGGCATCTGGATATCCTTGCAACACCTAAAATGCTCTTAATCCTTTACAAGGGAAGCAGAGTCTGGGGTTTCAACTCCTTTCTAGTCTTCCAGTCAAGCTGAAGCCTGACCAAGGAAGACTCAACTTCCCAACCTGCCCATGTTGGCAGCATTTAAGCACCTGCACTTTAGGGATCTGTTCTGCCTGGTTTCTCTTCCCCTCCTTGCCCTGCTTCTCCAGAGCAGGTTCCTGTATCCCCAGAGCATCTCTGAGCAAGCACAGATAAACTACCCCCCTTTCTTTTAGTAGCCATGGTGAACAGCTTCTGTCTCTGTCTTCCTTCACATTTCCTGATTTCTCCTAAACAACTTGTAGGAAAAAAAAAACAATTCACCAACTGCCACCATCCTTCTTGACTCACAGAGCCGGGGATACTGCCCTTATATCTGTACTTTTAAGCTGTTGTCACTGCCCCTCACTCTTATTAACTGGCATTGGCCCAACAATCCCACCATGGTTCTGGGGATGATGCAGCCCAGGGCATAGTCCCAATAAGCAATATGGACCAGGCCACCTTGTTGATATGTTGTGACAGACCTCCTGTCCTCATCAGGCTATGGCACATTTTATTTTCTAGTACAGATAGAGCCCAAACCACCTTGTTGCCCAGTCATCAGGGTCAAACCATACTCAAAAGTCCTCCAAACTTAGCGTCTCTTCCACCATAGGGGATATCTGAGTGGAAGAACTTGCTGTGGTGGTCTGAGGCTTCCAGCTCTGTGGGTGGGCTTGGGAATCGCCTGCTTTCCCCTTCGGGCTGCCAGGGTCCAGGTCCAGCTGCAACATCATCATTTCTCAGGTCTTGCTGGTGTGGCTGCCCTGGAAAAATTCTACCCCTGGAAAAAGTCTACACCTGGGCCTCTGCTGTTTGCTGGAGGAGTGAGTGTTCCTCTCCTTACCCTGACCAGATACAGCATTGAGCTGTATTTCCTCCCCCTGAGTAAATGACCCATCTGCCAGGCACTGAATCCCCATCTGACCCCAAATCTGCCTCCCCTCCTTTTGCCTTCCATGAGTTGATGCCTCCATGGAGCCCCAGAGGTTGGAACAGGCAGCAGCAGCCACCTGCCCACAGTTTTTGCTCATGGTCTGCTTTGCAGCCAGTGGCAGGATCACTGGGGAGGACCAGCAAACAGCAATGTCACGTTTGAAAGGACAGCCGCACAGCCCCATGGACCAAGAGGTGTCTGTCAGCAGACGGTCCCATAACCATCTCCTTTGATCATCCCAGGAGCTGAGCTAACCCTTCTTCTCCACTACAGGACACATCTTATGGTGTACACCACTTTGTTGATGCAACCAGTATGCTCCTGGTAGAAGGGGAGAGACCTTTCCATTACCCACTTCCAAAGGTGCAGGTCCCAGCTCATCCATACCAGACAGGGTAACCCAGATGTGAACAGAATGTGGGAACATCAGAGGAGGGGCTGGTGGCCCCTCAACAATCCGTCCCCTAAAGGCCACTCACCGGCTCCCTGCCCCTTGGCTGAATGTTCTTCCCAGGTTCTTGCAGGTCTCCAGGGAGTGGGAAAGGGGGCAGTGGAGGGAGCTATATTGAGCAGCTCCTTTCTTCTTTGGGTTGTTGTCCCTTTTTTCTAACTGTTGCACAATTTTAGGGCTTTTGTAACATTTTTTTGGACAAGCAGGGAAAATATGTTAACAGTGGTTTAAGAAGAAAACGAGATATCTCATATATTATATATATATAAAAAAATATATATACATACAGGAAATCTCTATGGAAATATTTATTTAAGATGATTGCAAAAAATAT